>JAMKQA010019022.1:0-23218 GCA_024699735.1 Posidonia australis
TTTCTTTTTATTGTTTGCATGATTTTTCATGTTTATGGTTTTCCTCGTCTTCCATAATAGACTAGGTGGCAACTCCTGCATTTGCATTTTATTTTGCTCTTTCGACGTGATTTTTGCCGACCGATTTCGCATCCTTTTGCGGAATCTCCTCGCCAGCATGGTTACACACGTGCTATTTGGTTTTCGGGTTCAGGCCACGTGCAGCCAAGTTCCAGTGCAGGAGTTGGAGCTTCTAGCCGCACATTGTAATCCTGAAGGTGAGCCTTAGTTACAGTCATTTGATGTTTCTGTAGTTAGTGTAATTATGCTTGATACTGTGTTTTGGTAGCGTGCCCGGGATCGAGGCATTATAGAATGTGACGACATTCTCAGTTGGTCGGGAGCGACTCTCTGGTTGAGGTCAGGGGCCAAGATACCTGAGGTTGAGGGGCATCGGGTCCTGGAGGTATGAGACTTTTTGACTGTCGTCTTGAGGCTAGGGTTGTGGTCTGTAGGTTGAGGTGTCTTGTGGCACGACGGGGAGGTATGATACTCTAGACACCCCAATTTTGTAGTTTTGCAGGATGGAGTTGTGGTAGCTGGGATTTTAACCACAAATGAACTCAAACCTTGGTTTAGTCCCATAGCCAAAGAACGCCAAACCCAACAGCAAATGGTCTGAGCTGTGATCCGGGGCCATGCAGGCACACCTCACTGACGCGCCAGACAAGCGCACCTCTTAGGTGCACCATGCAGCCGCACTGGACATGTGCAAAGCCCATGAAGCCTAGCATGGCCCATAAGACCCACTTAGGCCCATGAAGGCCCGCAATGCTCCAACCCATTTCTCCACTTTGGCCCATTAAGCCCATTAAACTCCACCAACCCATCACCTCAACCTCATCTCCTCCTTAACCCAACCCAATAGCAACAGCCCTGTCCATCCACCTCTCCCATCCACCATCTAGCCAACAACACCACCAAGCGACCACACAGCACCCACTCCTCACCCAACGACTTCACCAACTCATGCAGTCCATGTGATGTGAGGAGGAGACCAGAGAAGGTGAAGCCATGATCTAGCCGCAAACCATTGTTGCCTAGCAGCAGCCAGGCTCGAGCCTTCCACGAACCGAGGTCGTCGAATGCGTCGTCGCGAGCTCCGACGGCCATCGATCACTGTCGGCCCCGCGGGCAGATAGAATTGATGGTGCGGGGGACGTGGTTACGGGCGCTGGTTTGTTAGGGGGATCTTTGGTTTGTTACGGGTTTGGGCTGGTTGTTAGAATTCTGTTATGTGTTGTTACAGTGGGTCGCCAGAGTTTCGCCTATAAAAGGAGTAGCAGTGTGAATTGCAAAAAGGGACCAGAATAGAAAAAGAGGAAGAACATAGAGGAAAGAATGGTAGAGAAAAAGGAGAGAAGAGCGAGAGAGAGGAGGTTCGCGGAGGCGAGGAGCCAGAGCTTTCTGCCTCTTCTGGCAAGCTACGAAGGCAGAGTGCATTACTAGGTACGCCCTTCACCAGCCTCGTTTCATTTCAATTTTAGCTTCCTAGGACTCCCTCTGTCTTCCTTGATCGATTCCAACAAGGCCAGAGGCCTCTTCTAGTCAGAATCAACCCCCAGGCCTCGCCGGAGTTATTTTCCGGCAGCCTAGGTCGGGGTGCTGGTCCAGGGCACGTCCCTAGTCCCAGAGCATTAAGACTTCCTCTCCTAGCCTCCTTCTTGCTTGTCGACCCCTCGATTCCCTCTCCAGTCGCTGCAGAAGCCTCCACTAGAAGATCGCCGGATCACGCCACGCCGCTGTCGCTGGAGAAGATGACAGTTCACCACGACTAGATGCAAGCCTCCAACCTTGCAACACCACTCCTCCCCCCATGGAACGATCTCCGACGCTCCACCAACGTTCCTAACGCTCCAGGATTGCGATTCAGGTCTTGGATCACTCCCGCAACCTCGCTCGTCGGAGGAGACGACAGCGACGGTCGACGGAACCCACATTGCGCGATCTTCCACCATTTTGGCCCCCTGATGGAAGGGGAATGAACCTCGCCGCTCTATCGTGCCTCCTAAAGCCTAGAGACGCCGCGCCGTGACCTCCAGTAGTCCCCTTCTTCTCCAGTGCCGTCATTGGAGTGCCTCGACGGCGAGAGAGGTGGGAGGCCTACTCCTGTCGTAGACTCCTTGATCCAAACCGATGGATCTCTTTTTCTCCTACTTTTCTTGCTTCTCGTGGGGTCTAATCCTAGATCAGGCCATGGGATAGCCTCTGAGTGTCCTTTCGGCAGTCGTCGACGGTAGGAGTCCATCGCCGGCAACGGCCGTTTCTTTTTTCTCTTTTAAAAATGGAAAATAATTTTCTTTTAATAAAACTTATGTAACTTTTGTTAACTTTCATTTAGGTCCTTTTCTATTGCAAGTAGGTCCTTTCTCTTACAGTTAGGTCCCTGCACATTTTTCTTTAAATTGTTTGAATAAAGTTTTAACTAAAAATATTGCAATGTGCCCCTGGAGCTTCCCTAATATTGTTTTCCAGGCTTAAAAATTAGACAAATACCCTTAAGTTTCATGCAAATCATTTTGAATGCATGTTTTTCTGTTCAAATTGCATTTAAACCCTGGATTTTCATAAAAATCATTCCGAGTGCATATTTCTCTATTAAAATTGCAAGAAAAACCATGAGCATTCAAATATCTGCATAGATGTGGTTTAGATTGCATTTTGACCCTTGAGCTTTTCTGAATTCTTCTGAATGAATATTCCTCTAGTTAATTTCCATTTTAGCCCTTGAACTTTTCTGAAATTATTCTGAATGCATTTTCTCTAGTTTAATTGCATTTTAACCCCTAGAAACCTTCAATTTGGCTAGAAATGCATAGATTTGCACATTTGATCCTAGATTTCTTCAAAATTTCATGAAATGGGTTTTTTCTATGTATTTTTGATGAATTAGCTTCAGAATTCAGTATCAATTCAAAATTTGGGTTTTTTGCACAAAGGCCCATGGAATTTTCATTTTCACACTCTAGCATGCATTTTACATATTTTGTCGCATCTTTTCATGCAAGTTTTCTCTCATTTACTTCCTTACATTGTGCACTCGTTTCTAACTCATTTCAAACTTGGTTTTTTCGTCATTTTCGTGATTTCCGTCGATTTTCGTATTTTTGATTTGATTTGGCTTTCCATCGCCCGAGGGCGTACAGTAAAAGGCTTAACAAAGCCGACATTGTCTAGAAAGAGAATTATTTTCCCCAATTTGATTTTTTTGGATTTCTTCGAATTTCTATTGATTTGCGAGACGCTTTCTGAGAATTTCTCGATTTTCACGATTTTCCTCATCGCCCAAGGGTGTAGAGTAAAGCGGCATTCTCAATGCCTACATTTGTCCCTAGATTAACTGTTTCCCTTTATTTCATTTCTTCTCTTTGATTTGACATGTTTTCAAGTCATCTTTAGCATGAGCATTCAGAATAGACAAGCACACACCCAGTAGACCATTGGAAAGTAGGAAACCTAGAAAGACTAAGTTTCTCAGGCACATAGGGGTGCCTAAAGCCTTCCCCATGCGTAACCAGAATCCTTACCCTTTCTCTGGCCCGCATTCATTTGTGCATTATATCCATTAGGCACGAAGCACACATGTTTTCTACATCTTGTTTGCTTCTTAGTTTTCTTGTGTGTTTGGTTTTCCTCGTCTTTCCATTAAAAGACTAGGTGGCGACTCCTTTCCTTATCCTTTCTTATCTTTCCTTGGTATTTCCGGGTCCAATCTTCTTCTCCGGATTCACCATCTTCGCTGTGACCGTATTGGGACTCCTTGAGTGCTTCCACGCACTCAGTAGAGGAGAGCTGTGCAGGGTTCCACCGGCATGGTCACAGATACTCCTACTATTGCTGTGAGCACTGAGGCTTGGGTGTCGTTGGGTGTGGAGGTATGACACTCCCTCGAGAGCACCGTGTGTGGAGGACGCTGTGAGGAGGCGTACCCTATGGTGGCCAGTGTAGGTGGGACACGTGCCCCGTAACTGGTAGCGTCCTGAGAGACAGGACAACTTTCCCAAGTAGGGGTTGGCTTTTGAGGGTTCTCCTGAGAGAGAGAATCGCGGGACGGTGAACGCTCCTACACAGGGTGGCCGTCACCGTGGCAGTGCAGAACACTGTGGTCGCTCCTCAGCAGACTACATGTTGCCAGAGTTAGGTTGCTTGCCACTGGGCTTCTTGACTCACTATGTGTGGTTTTGGGCTAGTAGAGCCTGGTTTGTGATTTTGGTGGGTGTGGGCCTAGTAGATGAAGTTTTGAGAAAATGGTTTGCGAAATGAATTTAAAAGGAAAATTGATTATAGTTTTGTTTTCTGTGGTTTTCTTAGGGTGCATGCTGGGTGACTTTTGTCACTCATATGTTTTTCCTCGTGTTTTTGTCTGTAGGTGTAGGCTCTGCAGAGGGTTAGCGTAGTGCATATAGTCTGGAGTCTCCTAGCCGCACACACAGGTTCCTAGTAGTTAGATATTTACTATTTGGGGTTTAATTTTCCCGTAATTGAATTTGTTTAAATTATTGTGACAAAATCGCAGTGTTTTCGATTTCTCCCATCCCCTTCTTTGCATGAATTTAATATAATTTTCAAATATATATCATCTAGTTGTCTCTTGCCTTGATTGTCTGAAACATATTATCTTGTTTAATTGGAATATAATTAAAATTGAATAAGTGTTAACTAACATTAAATATTCTCTATTCACCCCCTTCTAGAGAAGCCACTCGATCCAATACCTGTTTGTGCTTTTGGGCTCGTAAAGCCCTATTTGTCGTTTTGGCCGGTGTAGGCCACGCTTGTTGTGGTTTTCAGCTTGTTGGACTTGGTTGGTCAGTTTTGGTGATTTTGGAGAAAATAATTTACAAATTGATTTTAAGGAAAAATTAATATAAATTTGTTTTTCGCTGTTTTCGTGGGGTGCATGTTAGATGACTTTTGTCACTCACGCTTGTTTTTCGTGGTTTTGAGTTGTAGGTGCAGACATTTTGACTGTTGATCTTATGCATTTGCAGCTGAGACCGACGATCGGACCCTCCATACCAACACCAAAAATTCCACATAAAACATTGATGTAGACCATTGAGTCTACCCCAAATCCCAACAAACAAAACCAAAAATCATTCACCATGCATGAAGATATAAAATCACAAAGGCAAGAGGGTCAAAACGACCCAAACCTCAACCACCAGCATAAATGCCCATAAATGCCTCCATAAATTCTCATAAAATCAAAATAAATTCTAGCAATGTAAATTTACCTAGATTTCATGTAATCCTATTAATTTCTACCAATTTCATGCTCTCTATACAAGGGTTGGAGATGCGTACCTACGAAATGCTCTCCAACGCTCCTTCGACCAACTCTGGTCACCACGACCCTCGTCATGGCTCACACGACCACATGGGAACACCACTCAAGATCCACACGTTGCCACCAGCCACCGTACACCTCCACCAACTCACGAACACACTGAACAAGAGAGAGGGAAGTAGGGAGGAGAGAAATAGGGGAAGGAGAGTGAGAGTGACGGGAAGTAGGGGAGTGAGTTGAGGGAGAGGGATTGAGTGGAGGGGGAGGGAGAGGAATGGTGTTCTCGGGAAGAGGAGGATGAACATGCGGAGGAGGGTAGGAGAGGTGTAGAGGAAGAGTCGTTGGCCGTGCATATATATATGTGCCCAAGGTGGTAGTTGCATGCATGCATGCACAGTGCAACCACCGGCTTCCTGCACGAGCTAACAACTTATCACACCAAACTCTCCCAGCACTCGACCCACAACGTAGGCCACACACGGACCCACACCCAGGCCCCACATGTGCAGTGCCACATTGCATAGTGCCAACCACGCACAGGAACACACAATCAGAAGCCAGCCCACGAGGCCTAAACCCAAAAGCACAAATCTACACAACAGGCCTCGTAACAGTAACACCCGTTCAAGAATAACTTCATTAAAATGTAAATAATTAGAAATATGAATTTTACAGGTGTTACATCCTAACCCCCATAAAGAAGATTTCGCCCCAAAAATCACTAGGCAAAAGATATAGGTACTAGGCTAGGATGGCTTCCTCATGTTCCCACATGGCCTCCTCGGCTCCATGATGCTGCCACCACATCAAAACCAACAGAATCACCTTGTTCCACAGCACCTACTCATTGCGGTCAACAATCTGGACGACATCCTCTACAAAGGATAGATCTTCTTGGAGCCCTTCTGGTTGAACTGGGATTACATGAGATGCGTTAGCTAGGCACTTCCTTAGCATGGAGACATGGAACACGTTGTGTACAGACGACATCTCAGGTTGTAGTTCCAATCGACAGGCAACCTCACCGATCCTCTGGGTAATCTTGTACGGGCCAATATAGTGAGGACGCAACTTGCCACGCTTATCGAACCACATGAGATCCTTGGTCGGCGACACCTTCAAGAACACATAGTCTCCCACCATAAATTCCAACGGTCTCAGCCTCCTATCGGTGTAGCTCTTTTGTCGACTCTGTGCAGCCAACAGCCTGCTACGAATCGAATCCACCTTGTCTGTATGCAGCTGCCCACCTCGCTCCAGCAAACTGGCGATCTGCATGGCCTACGATACAAAGCTTCGTATGATGCCATCCCGATGCTCTAGTGATAAATATTGTTGTAGGTGAACTCAATCAGTGGCAGATGGTCCTCCCAATTCCCTTGAAAGTCTAAGGCACAAGCTTTGAGCATATCCTCCAGCATTTGGATAGTCCTCTTTGTCTGACCATTTGATTGAGGATGAAATGCTGTGCTATAATTGAGCACGGTGCGAAAGACCTCATGTAGAGTTCTCTAGAACCTTGAGGTAAACTTCGTGTCTCTGTCCGACATGATGGAGAACGGAACACCATGCAGCCTCACCACCTCGGACACATACAACTCTGCCAGGCGGTGCATCAGAAGCTTCACCTGAATGGCCAGGAATTGAGCAGATTTGGTTAGCCGATCCACGATCACCCACACGGTGTCGTTCTTCCTCTAAGTCCATGGCAAACCAATCATGAAGTTCATCGAGATGTACTCCCACTTACACACAGGAATATCCAACAGCTGTAAGGTCCCTCCAGGTCTTTGGTGCTCTACCTTGACTAGTTGGCAGGTTGTACACCTCACCACATGGTCAGTAACATTTCTCTTCATGGCAGGCCACCAAAAGTTCCGCATCAGGTCTTGGTACATCTTGGTACTCCTACGGTGAATCGTGTACCTAGATTGATGTGTTTCATCCAGCAACCTCTGCCTGTCCTCCTTATGTTGGGGCACATACAGACACATATTGTACCTCAGCTCTCCATATGCCGTAAAAGAAAAATAAGGCTCTCCACCAGATTCCAGCTTCTCAAACACAGCTTGAACAAACGGATCCAGCTTCTGATAGGCGACAATAAACTCTAACATAGGGCGAACAGACAGATTGGCCACCCAAGCACCAACCGTAAATCTACCAGCCCAAAACCACAACCAAAAGCCCTCAATGGCCAAAAGCACACACAGTGAGTCAGGAAGCCCAACACTAAGCTACCAAACTCTGGTCACAAGCAGTCCACCAAAGAGCCACCAACAACTTCTGCACTACCATGACGTGCCACCCTATGTAGGAGCCACGCCATCCCGTGATTCTCTCACTTGGAGAACCCTCATAGATCCAACTCCTCTTTGGGAAGGTTGTCCTGTCTCTCAGGACGCTACCAGCTATGGGGCACTTGTCCCACCTACACTGGCCACCACAAGGTACGCCTCCTCATGGCGTCCTCCACATATGGTGCTCAGGAGGGAGTGTCATACCTCCACACCGGACGACACCCGAGCCTCAGTGCTCATAGCGACAACTAGAGTATCATACCTCCCAATCATGCCACAAGACACCTCAACCTATGGACCACAACCCTAGCCTTGAGATGATAGTTCAGGACTCTCATACCTCTAGGACTCGACATCCCTTAGCCTTAGGTATCTCAGCCCCCGACCTCGACCAAGGAGTCGCACTCGACCACACGAGAATGTCGTCACATTCCCTGGTCCCAACGACATAGTCCCACACTATCTCGGCCTGCACACAAAAAACTAAGAAAACCATTTTCGAAAAATAGGTCAACCATTTCTTTGAAACCATTTTCGAAACCATTCTTATATCTTTGAAAAACACTTCCAAAAGCTCAACAAAATGGCACATCAGGTGTCCCAATAGGCCACCACTGACGACCCACGATCCCATTTCAAAGGGACAATACAAATCAATGCAAGAAAACCTAGAAAATCACATTTTATAAAAGTATTTGGGCCCTAATTCGGCATGTCGAAGTGGGATTCTATATGCCGAAAATCTCTGGTTTGGTAGATCGATCTAAATCAGTTGATCGGATCGGGTCAACGGTCAACACTCTAGCCAAAATCGGTATACCGAAAATGGTTCGGTTGATCGAAATCCACTAATTTGGTCAACCGTCCAAAATCGAACGACCGAGCTTCAACCAAATGACCAAATTGACAGAAAAATGTTATACCAAAATGGTTTCGATATGCCAATTTTTGCAAAAAATAGAAAATGACCCACACCCTACTATTCAAAATCGCCCAAATGGGATTGACGATCGGACCCCCCAAACTAACACCAAAAATTTCACATAAAACAAAACATGTAGACCATTGAGTCTACTCCAAATCCCAACAAACAAAACCAAAAACCATTCATCATGCATCAAGATATAAAATCACAAAGCCAGGAGGGTCAAAATGACCCAAAACTCAACCACTAGCATAAATGCTTATAAATGCCTCCATAAATTCTCATAAAATCACAATAAATTCTAGGAATGTAAATTTACCTAGATTTCATGTAATTCTATCAATTTCTACCAATTTCATGCTCTATACACAAGGGTTGGAGATGTGTAGCAGCGAAACACTCTCCAACGCTCCTCTGGCCAACTCTAGCGACCACGACCCTCGTTGAGGCTCACACGACCACATAGGCACACCACTCGAGATCCACATGTTGCCACAAGCCACCGCATGCCTTCGCCAACTCACAAGCACACCGAACAGAAGAGAGGGAAGTAGGGAGGTGAGAAACATGGGAGGGAGAGTGAGAGAGATGGGAAGGAGGGGAGTGGAGGGGGAGGGAGAGGGATGGCATTCTCGGGAAGAGGAGGATGAATGCGAGGAGAAGTAGGGGAGGAGAGGTGCGGAGGAAGAGTCGTTGGCCACGCATATATATATGCACCCAAAGTGGTAGTTGCATGCTTGCATGCATAGTGCAATCATCGGCCTCCCGCACGAGCTAACAACTCATCGCACCAAACTCTCCCACCACCCGGCCCACAACGCGGACCCCACATAGACCTACACTTGTCCCACACACACAGTGCCACAATGCACTGTGCCTACCACACATAGGGACATGCAATCAAAAGCCAGCCTACGAGGCCCATGCCCAAAAACACAAATCCACACACTGGACCGTTGTGACCATGCCGGTGGAACCCTTGCGTGGCTTTCCTACTACTTTGTGTGCGTGAAACACACGAGGAGATCCGATACGGTAACAGTGAAAATGGTGAATCCGAAAGAAGAGAAGACCCAGAAACACCAAGGGAAGACAAAAAGGATAAGGAAAGGAGTCGCTACCTAGTCTTTTAATGGAAAGACGAGGAAAACCAAAAGAACACAAGAAAATCAAGAAACAAAACAAAATGTAGAATGCATGTGTGCTCTGTGCCTAATGGATGATGCACAAATGAATGCTGGCCAGAGAAAGGGTAAGGATTCTGGTTAAGCATGGGGAAGGGGTTAGGCACCCCCATGTGCCCGAGAAAACTCGGTCTTTCTAGGTTTCCTACTGTCAATGGTCTGCTAAATGTATGCTTGCTTATTCTATATGCTCATGCATGAAGATGACTGAAAACATGCCAAATCAAAGCAAAGAAAAGGAATCAAGGGAAAAAGTTAATCTGAGGGTCAAATGTAGGCATTGTTAATGCCGCTTTACTGTATGCCCTTGGGCGATGCGGAAAATCATGAAATAATCGTTAAAGTGGAAATTGTTAAAGCGTCTCACAAAACAGCGGAAATTGGGATAAATCCGAGAAAATAAAAAAGGAAAAAATAATCCTCATTCTGGGACAATGTTGGCTTTGTGAAGCCTTTTATTGTACACCCTCGGGCGATGGAAAACCAAAACAAGTGAAAATCACGGAAAATCCAAAAAACGGGGAGAAAACCAAGCCAAAATCAAGCTGGGAAAGTGTGCGCAAAATCGGGAAGAAAAGACGAGAAAATCCGTGCAAAAAGATGTGAAAAGATATGCAAAATGCAAGTGTGAATGCAAATGTGAGAAGTCTAGGGGGTTTTGTGCAAAAAGACCCAAATTCTCGAGGAAAACTGAAGTTCAGAAGCCCAAATCATCGAAAATACATAGGAAAACACATTCCATGCAAGTATGAAGAATTCTAGGGCCAAATGTGCATATGTATGCAATCCAAGTCAAAATGAAGTTCTTTAGGGGTCTGAATGCAATTTTACCACCTAAACATGCATTTAAAACAATTCTGCATAAAAACAGGGCAAAAATGCAAGAATAAAGTCTTAGAAATGATTCAGGAAGTTTTAGGGGCAAAATGGTCATTTTACCCCTAAAAACAGGCAATCAGAGTAAAATGAATGAAGTATAGATGCTAAACTACAAATTGCCCAGCAGAAAAAGCATCCAGAAGAATTTTAGTAAAGATAGAGGGTTAAAGTGCAATTTAACTAAAGAAAAAACATGCTTCAGAAAAGGTTTCAAATTAGTCCAGGGGTTTAAATGCAAATAAACCAAAGAATGAGTATGCTAGAAAGTTTCAATAAAATCCAGGGGTCTAAATGCAAATTAACCAGCAGAAACATGCATACTGGATGATGTCAGTAGAATGCAGGGGCTTACATGCAAATAAACCATCAAAAATGAGCATTCAGAAACATTTTTGAGAAGTATGAGGGCTGAAATGCAATTTCTACAGAAAAAATGAACTGTCAGAAAGGTTCCAAGGAAATCCCAGGTCTTTTATGCCATTTGTCTGAAACAAAATACATTTTATAAACTCTGGAGGGCTTTTATTAAAGTTTTAAATTCAGAAAACATTATTTTAAATGTTCAAGGTAAAACATGTAATATTTTCAGTTAAAACTTTATTCGAAAGATTTTAGAAAGGAGGTGAGAGGGGACGATCCAATGGAGAGGATCCTAGAATCAACGGTGGGAACGGGCCTCCCACCTACCTTGCCGTCGAGGTGCTCCAGCGACGACATCAAGGAAGAAGGGGACCTCCAGAGGCTGAGGAGCGGAAGACCAAGCTTCTGGTGGCTGCAGGAAGCTTCGGGGCTTACTCTGGAGCGGTGCGGAGGCTGGTGGAGCAAGGAGGCGGTCCAACTATCACTGCCATGGTTTCTCCGGTGGGCATCGCTGTTGGAGCGATCCAAGGCTCGTGGCGCAATCCTGGGGGCTTCGGAGTGATCGCGGGAGCTGATGGAGTGATTCTAGAGCATCATAGCAGTGCGAGAGGCTGAAGGCTAGCACAGTTGCTCCGAATATTGTCGTCTTCTCCGGCGACGGCGAGATCGGAGCGACATTCCGACGGGCATCGTGCGGGCTACTGGGAGAGGCGGGGCGGCAATGCGAGTGGCGGAGAAGCATCGGAGAGGCCAGAGGAGGAGGAGAGAGGGCTCGGGGTTCCAGAAGCCTCTTTGGATTGCCCCTTGCCACCTCTATCGCCGGAGTGTGGCGACGGCGGGGCACGGCAGAGCGCTGTTGGCCAAGGGATCAATCTGGATCCCTTGGAAACACTCCAGGAAGAGAGAGGAAGACTAGAAGATCAAAATTCAAACAATTAAGAGAGAATCAGTGTGTACTTGCTGTAGTTGCCTTGCCGAAGCTCTGGAAATGCCTTCCTTCCTCCTCCGCGATAGCTCTCGCATTGCTCCTCTCCTTCTCGCTCTCAATTCTCAGTTCTCTCGTGTGCTCAAGGGGTGTGGTCCTCAATTCAGTGTCCTCTTCCTCCGTCTTATAGGCAAACGAAAACCCAACCCAAAATCGTCAAGGGACCAAACATGTAACAGAATCAAATAACGACCCTCTAACTCTACTAAACCAACTCCAAAAAAGCAAAAAACACACTAACCACATGCTAACGGTTGTCCCCTCGCTACTTCCCCTTGTCCCCTGCCCGTTGATAGTGTTCGATGGCGATCCAAGCCTCTCCGGCGACCCATTCCATGGCTGGAGATGCTTGGTTGGCTTGCTGAATCAACGGTGAGATGTGCTGGAGGATGAGCTCAGTGGCTGATTCGTGAGAGATTGGTGAAGAAAAGCAATGGGTTCAGTGAGGTGGTTTGTCTAATTTTTGGTAAAAAAAAAGATTAAATGAAGAATGATTTAATGGATATGGTATGGATGAAATAAAATGTTGGGTTGAAGAGAAAGAGATAAATTGTTTAAGATAGACCTTTATGGGCTTTGGGCTCAATTTGGGCTTAATGGGCCCAAGTGGACCTTATGGGCCCGCATGGGCCCATAATGGGGCTAAATGGGCTAAATGAACCTCAATTTGGCATAAATAGGACATATGGGCCCAAGTGGGCCTCAAGTGAGCTTCAATGAATTAAATGGGCTCAGTCACCACATCTCTATCCTACAAAATCAGAAAATTGGCGTGTCTACAGATGCCCCTCCCTAAGTGAGGTCGGAGGATGAGTAGAATAGAGACCGATGCTCAGGGTTGACAAGGACACCCCATATCAGACCACAAGCAAGAATCAACCACGGGCAAATAGCCACTTGCCAGAGTACATACCAGAGGTTCGCCATAGAGGTCCCACTGCCACAACCGAAGCAAAACAGAGGAACAAAAACAAAGCACTAACAAGCTGACGACCAATCAACTCTTATGAGACATGTCTGGTTATCGCACCTATCGAGAAAAGTATCGGAAAATGATTGATCACGGAAGTCGTCCGGGTAGTTCGGGCTACCAGCCCACAGGGAAGTAAACAAAAACCAAAGGTGAAATGAAGGATTCCAGGATTCATCCTAATAGAACAAATCGTGGATAGGAAAATTCAAAAGTAAAAGTACACTAGGATTTGTTCCATTGGAATGAACCGTGGATAGGAAAATTGAAAATGTAAAAGTACACCAGGATTCGTTCCATTGGAATGAACCATGGATAGGAAAATCACACTAGGATTCATTCCATTCGAACAAACCGTGGATAGGAAAATCAATGTAAATGAACACCAGGATTCATTCCATCGGAACAAACCATGGATAGGAAAATCACACCTGGATTCGTTCCATCGGAACGAACCGTGGATGGGAAAATTCAAATGTCAATGAACACCAGGATTCATTCCATCGGAACGAACCGTGGATAGGAAAATCACACCAAGATTCGTTCCATTGGAACGAACCGTGGATAGGAAAATCAATGTAAATGAACACCAGGATTCGTTCCATCGGAAAGAACCGTGGATGGGAAAATCACACTAGGATTCGTTCCATTGGAACGAACCGTGGATAGGAAAATCAATGTAAATGAACACCAATATTCGTTCCATCGGAACAAACCGTGGATAGGAAAATTAATGTAAAAGAACACCATAATTCGTTCCATCGGGAACGAACCATGGATGGGAAAAATCACACCAGGATTCGTTCCATCGGAACGAATCATGTATAGGAAAATCAATGTAAAAGGACACCAAGATTCGTTCCATCAGAACGTACCGTGGATAGGAAAATCACACCAGGATTTGTTCCATTGGATCGAACCGTGGATAGAAAATTGAAAATGTAAATGAACATGCCACCCTTTCTGACATAGAAGTTGTGAAACTTCCCTTGTCTAGATTGGGGCAATAAAATAAGATACTCGGCTATTATCTTGGTGGTCCCTAGTGCCTTGTTGACAAGCAGAAGAAAGTAGTGTTTGGAACTAGCCTTGCACATGTTGTCAGGATGGCGATCTTCATTGCGTATCAATCATGATCGATCAACAAACTGGCTAGAGATATTCTGCTGCATTTATTATCATTGTCAAATGAGTGTTTACATGTACTGCAACTTGTAAGTGTAAAATGATGTGAACTTTAAGAACCCTCTTCATTTCTGGGTCTTCTGGAGCCCAAGCGTTTGGCAAAGAGCATAAGACTCGGGCAGCGCCGCAGATTGGCCAGGTCTCTTCAACTTCGGCTTCATAATCTACTATGCAACTCCTCCCTTCTACGGTTGCAAGATCTTTTGATTGTATGGAGCCACTAAGCAGGCAAGATAGCTCCCTGGTCAGAGTGTAGGACCTTAGGGGGTATTCTTTGAACCATGCTGGCATTTGCCCTTGAGCCAAAGAATCTTGTTGGTAACCGAACTGCCGCATCTCATGGATTGGGTGGTATTCCACTCCACCAGTCAACCCCGGCAGGACAATAAGCCGCATGTCTGTTGTATTGAAAAATGCTTCAAAGTTGCAAGAAGCTGATGGAATAATGCGCCATATGATCTTCTGTTCTGTCAGGCTTGGTAGTCGCTCGTACTCTTTCTGAACTGAAGTGAGCATGCGTGCACGGCCACTTTGGCAGTAGGACTCAAAGGCTGATCTCTATGGGTGCAAGATTGCTACACCCAGATGTGCAGCCATCCATACTTGTACAAA
Organism: Posidonia australis; assembly: GCA_024699735.1. Classification (NCBI taxonomy): domain Eukaryota; kingdom Viridiplantae; phylum Streptophyta; class Magnoliopsida; order Alismatales; family Posidoniaceae; genus Posidonia; species Posidonia australis. Next base: position 14,730 of record JAMKQA010019022.1, read on the forward strand.
AGCTCCACAGCCATAGAAGTGTCGGTAACACCGCAATGAACGGTCAAGCGCCCGATAAGTTTCTGCTAGGATAACTGGAGCCAGATCCATCTGCTGGGTGATAACTGCCAAGGCAATCTCGACAACTTCGATGCTTACAATCATCTGACCATGGCTGAAGATTAACTCTCCCAGGAAGCAGACAACAAAGCCTTTTAGCCACAGCTCGTCGCCTAGGGTGGCACGCATTCCGACCACTTCGTCAAAGTAAGCCAATTTCAGCATGGGAGAGAGTCCGTCTGAACAAATGAGCTGACGACCACATTCACTGGCTGGTAGGCCTATAAGCTCATTCAACACTGAGGAATACCCATCACGCCGCATGAACACTGTGGGTCTTAGGAATCTCTGTAGGCAACAGATTCTGTGTACCTCTTCCAGGGTTGGGGTCAGTTTGATTCTCCCAAAACGGAAAACGTGATGATTCGACTTCCAGAATCAGGCAGCCGCACACAAAAAGTATCGAGAAACCTCCACCTTTGCGATGTACAGAAGTTTTGTGGAGATTCCCCAAATCCGCAGCTTGTCACAGTCATTTTCAGTTAACTGTTTGATCCAAGCTTGGAGAACATTTGAGCAGTGTGTGGGCACAACTATTGTGTGGTACCCCATGATCTGTATGGCACCTCGGCTTTCCTGGCTCGAGACTCTTCTGAAGGGGTAGACGATCTTCTGTAAAACAAGTTCAAAACATCATTCTTCAGCCATAGATTTCCATTTTGCTTGTTTGACAACATTTAGCAAAATCAAGGCAAGCAGATAAAAGTCGAAAAAGTAACGGAGGGATTGACCCAGAACTAAAGACTGTAGCTAGAGGAACTGAAAAGACCAAATCTTGTGCACAACCCTAAGAGAAGGTCCTGGTTACCAACTAGTTTTAACCAAGTAGTGAGATAAGGACAACAGACTTGGGGAACTAGGATCGTTTGACTGCACCTTCCGGCCGAGCACTGGGGACCTTTGATCTGTAGAGCAGCTGAAATTCCCTTGGTCGAGCATTGGCCCAGAGTGTATGACCATAGGACAACTGACATGCCCCTGGTTGAAGGCTCTGGTTCGGTTACATTGTAAGTTGGTGTTCTGTACGTGACTTTTGACCAAAGAGCAGCTGACATGCCCCTGGTTGAAGTCTCTGGTTCAATTTCACCACAACTAGTCTTTTATATGTGACCTCTGAACAGAGAGCAGCTGACATGCCCCTTGTCGAAATGGATCAAAGCGTCTAACCATAGGACAGCTAACATGCCCTTGGCTAACACAGATCAAAGTGTCTAACATGGGACAGCTGACATGCCCTTGGCAGACATGGAAGACTCTTAACCAATCAGAGCGGCTTTCATGCCCTTAGTCAAGTACTTGCTCAGTGTGGCCAACCATAGGACAGCTGACATGCCCCTGATTGACACAAATGATCCCAAACCAACCAGAGCAGCTTACATGCCCCTGGTTTAGGTGATGTCCTCTTGATTCTCTTGAATTGAAAGACGTTGTCGCATTCAAGATAAGAGAGCCAAGTGACACTCCGCAATGTTTATTAGGATGATGTTTGCAGGAAGAAATGTATGCATGTTAAATGATTTGTTGGATCTTATTGGTGCCCTCAGTGTTGGGATGCCTATTGCCAAGTACAAAGGAATGGCAACTCTAGACCTCATGAGACTCTATCCAAGTCCCTAGTTCTTGGGTGGTTCTCTTGAAACAGGTCACTGTATTTTGGGTTCCATTCCAAACCCCACTGGACCATACCCCAGCTTTTTATTTTAATTATTTTTTATTCTCTCCCTCATAGGCATGTTGGTTTATCCTATCCTTGGCTTGGAGGTAATAGGTACCTAGTCTATGGTGGGGAGCTGCTGCTTGTTTAAAGGGGTGGCTAGGCCCTTTTGGACATTTCTCTCAGGTATTCACTCTGACTCCTCTCCAAGATAAACTTGAGGGACAGGGTTACCCGACACGCCTTTCTCTTTAGGGCGGACTTCTATCTGCGACTTCTGTTCTCTTATTATTTTTTTATGCCCTTTCACAGATATTTTAATTTTTTATACTTCTCACACTCTCATTCTCACCTCTAACATTTTGTCTCCCCCTAGGAGGTGTAGGGTCCCTGAAGAGCTTGGATATTTCGCCCAATTCACAATGAAAGGTGGCTCCCTCACTCTCTAGATTCCTGAATAGTATCTACCTAAGGAGGTGCTACACATTCCCAACATTAGCTGGCTTATCCCGCCTATCATAATAGGGCTAAGATCCATACATGCGTTGATGCAAGAGAACTATGCCCTACATATGCATATTCTGCATGAGAATTAGTGTGTTGCGATGTAGAGCTACATGGATGTAGGAAGAGCATGAATGCATGGAGGAAAGTGTTGGTGTCGTAGATTGAGGACACACTGATTATGATCACTGATAGTACTTTTTCAAGTAGCAAGAGTTATATGGCTTTGACTGTTCGATGCAATCCATGTCCTCAAGGATGATAGCCTCTGATGGTGTTTCAAAATGGTCACTGTATCCCTGGTTTTCTTGTATGCATCCTCGATTATTCTTGGCTCTACTATCTCTGAACCTGCATCTGATTGCTCCTCCTCTGATACCCAAAAGTTCTGATTACCGTGCTGTCTTTCCACAGCATGTGCAACAGGTGGGCAGTTGTCCTCTATCTGAATGATGTGAGTGCTGCTGCCCGGGTTCCCTTCTGAGTCTAACTCAGGATCTCCTTCTTTTGGACCCCACTGCTCAAGTGGGGCCAGGTCTGATGATGCCACCTAGACCCGCCTCCCGGCTGATAGGAGATAAACTCCTCTGGTCTAGCATGTGATGAGTTGTTCTCTTCTAGGGTCATGACTGCGGACTGACCCAGTGTTGCTGCTGATTCTCCCTTGTCCTCTATCGTTGCTGCTTTCCCTTTCCTACTCCTGATTTCATCTTGTGCATCTTCAACCAGTACTGATAACTGTTCCTGAAATAGAATCTCCAGATCACTGAGCATATTGTCCACCTGGGCTTCAACAACATCTCCTTCCTCTTCGTTAGAAGGGGAATCTACATAGTAGGCGTTGGTAGTCTTCAACACCTCAGGCTCTGATTCTAGTTGCCTCAGCTGTAACCACCTTATTGTTGCCTGATGCTTTGAAGCTGCTGTTGCTGACTCTACCCCTGATGCATCCCATGCTACTGCTGGATTAACAGACAGATCCTCCATTGATTCCGGAGGCGGCGGTGCTAGCATGGCTCTCCCCGGGGATATAAATGACATTGAATCCCCTCCGTAGTCCCTAATTTCTCCTTCCGAGTAGTAGTCTTCAATGCATAACCATTCTGGCATACTGATCGGCTTATTTGGCTCGGGCTCTACAAGCATCAATCTTCGATTGGGATCTAGCAATTCTGAAGACAAAATTGTTTAAATCTCGTGAAATAATGAGCTTTTGAAACTTACGACGCCTTCTGCATCTGTAAGGGGTGAGACTGAAGAGACCGCCTCAACCTTCTCCTTGTCGAGGTTTTCCTCCATTACAACGACAATGTCATTGTTCCAGTGGAATTTGATCATGCGATGGAGGGTTGAGGGGATGACCTAATGCTTGTGGAGCCAAGGGCACCCAAGCAGAAGATTGAAGGATGGTTCAAGGTCAACAACATAAAACTCAACCTCGAAACGGGTAGGGCCAATGATTAAGGGAATGGTCAGAATCCCTAATGCATCATGGTTCGTGTTATCAAAGGCCGTCATTCCCTTCACTGCCTGAGTAATGTCCTCTGATTTGAAGCCCACTTGACTTGCAGTCCGCAAGGGGTAGACGTTCAAACCGACACCATTATCAACCAGAGTAAGAGGAATGCGGAAATTTCGATATTGCATTGCAACGAAAAGGGGCTGATTGTGATTTGTCCCTGCCGAAGGAAGCTCAAGACTAGAGAAGGAAATGACCTTAGGCGCAACTATCATTCCCACCATGTTTTCCAAGGCTGAGGGTTGTATTGTTGAGGAAACATGGGCGACCTGGAAGACTCGGAGAAATGCTTCTCTATGTTCAGCCGAGGTGTGGATAAGGTCCCAGATGGAAATATCTACCTTAATTTTCTTCAGCTCGGCGGTAATGTCGACTACTAGTGGATCTGTTCCGGTGGTAGGGCTACCTCTGGTGGTCTCCTCAGGGATTGGACCAAGAGTGGGGGTTCTAGCTTGCGTAGATGGGACCATAGGCTAGCAAGTCTTGTATGCTAGGGTTGGGGCCTTGTACACCCTTCCCGACCGTGTTTCCTTTGTGCACATTTCAGTGGTGTAACTGTAGGGCATGCGGTGGGTGTCCTGTGTTAGGTTGATGACCACAGGAGCATGGGCTCTTAACTCTATGGGGGTTGATGCTGGTAGAGTGGGTTCTAGTACTTGGTGGGCTGGGTTATGCCTCAGTCTGGCTAACAGGCTGATCACTGGTGGGGTGGATTGCATGGTGGGTCGGGCAGCCACGCGCCTCGGTCGAGTAGTCAATTGAATCATGTTAACAACAGAATTAACAGTATCAAGGAAAGATTAACTCAACTGATAAGAAGGGGATTCAGAAACATCATGCATGTGGCGAGAAGGATCAAAAGGTTCGACCTCACCCGAAGAATGGGAATGCAGTCCCGAAGTTCCTGGTGCATGCTCAGGCAGAGGTTGGCTAACTATATTGCCTGATGTGGATGCAGATGAGTGTGGTGCCAGTGTAGTGGGCCTAGGTTCTACCACCTGAGTGTTGATGGTGATTGCCTTGCGGTCAATCAGATTTTGAATAGCATTCTGGAGTGTGTAGCAATTATCCGTAGAGTGCCCGGCGACTCTATGGTAATTGCAGAATAAATCCACCTTAAACCATGGTGGAATCGGGTTTGGCGGTGAGCAGATTTCTGGAATCTTCAGTAGCGACGCTACCTTGGGAAATATAACACTCAGCGGCTGGACCAGAGGAGTGAAGTCTCTCTTAGGTCATGGTGACGGCCTAGGTCATAGGTAACGCCCTTGCCTTGCCGGTGCTAGCTGGTAGATCGGCTCAGTGGTGGTTATGATCTATGAAGTGCGTGAAGCCCTAGGTGTAGGTGAATAAATGACCTGATTTTGAGCTGGCGGGTTCACCACATTTGCTGGCATAGCAGGAGCTCCTACATAAGCTACAACATTCCTAGTGGACTCCTTCTTCCGGTAGAATTCAGTGTTAGATCCATTATTGCCATTTTTATTGTTACTGGATCCGTCGGTAGCCATTGTCTGCTTAGTGAATGCTGCAAGCGCAAGGAAACTTCCACTATTGAGTGAACCCTCTACGCAGGTGCCAGCTTTAATCAATGCTGTGAAAGTGGAGATGGACTGAATGCTCAACAGAGACTCGATGGCTGGCTGTGCTCCTCGAATAATGATTTCGATAGACTCCTCGTCCGAGGGTCTATCACGTACCTGTGAAGCAAGGGCTCGTCAGCGCCCAACATACTCCCTAAATGGCTCGTGGGGCTTCTGCTTGGTTGCAACTAGGTCCTTGTGCTTTGGGACCATGTCAAGATTAAAGGAGTATTGCTCCAGGAAAGCTTGACTCAAATCGTTCCAAGTCCTGATGGTGGCCATATCTAGCGATGTGAACCATTTCAGAGCCGGACCAGTGAGACTTTTCTAGAAAAGGCTAATAAGAAGTCGCTCGTCTGCCTGGGGCTGAGCGAGATCGCCACTATACGCCCTAAGATGCGAAATTGGACAGCCTTTCCCATTGTATTTCTCAAATTCTGGGATATCGAAATTTGGTGGGAGTACCGTCTCTAAAAAGTAGCAGAGGTCCCGGAATGAGAAAGACTGGTGGTCCCCACCCTGCACTTGTCGAAGAGTTTTCTCCAGGTCATTCATCCTAGTGAAAAGTGCATTAGGCGTTGCTGCTGACATCGATTGTGCAGCCAGGGCGGGTCCCACGTACGCTGTGTCTATGGCACCCATGTGCTCCGCTAGATCTACCATCTCGCCACCTGGTGCTGTGGCGTGATGGCCAGCGTACCTGTGTGTGTGCCAGTGGTGGAGTGTATGTTGATGCCTGAACCTGATGCAAAGGTATTGAAATGTTATGCAATGCAGTGCATGTAGTTGTGTGTGGGAGCAACAGCTACTGAACTGGTATGGTTGAGTTCGTAGGTTGATGTACTCCCACCGACCCAAGAGGCTGACCACCAATTGCCGGAGGAAGATGATGTGCATGCTGTGGATATGATGCTACAGGCAGAGTGGCTAAGCCCATCGTCGAAACAGCAGGAAGCTGTGGCAACAGCTGCAGTGGTAGAGTGACTGGTGCTGCATGAATGGCCTGAGTAGGCAGAACAGGATCCTCAGGAATAGGACAGACTGGCGTAGTCAAAGTGGGATCCAAAGAGAAAGCCATGTTTTGCAGCCTCTGAGCAAGGGCTAGAAGCTGCTAAGACTGTACAGTGGCAGAACCATCAATAGCAGTACCAAGGGTCGGAACAGCAAGCGACAGGGATGTTAAAGGAGGCTAGAAGTTCAAGGAGGATGCAGGCTGGATCCCTATCGAAGAGACAATTGCAACGAACTGAGCATCAAGTGAATGAGGGTCAATAGCAAGACAGGGCACTGTCTAATCAGATACCCTGGAAGTTGTTACAGTTACTACCTCCGTAGCAGGCTCCAGACCAGTGAAGGTCTGCCAGTGTCCCGAAATCGGTGGGCGAGGAGCTCCATGTGCCGGGAAGAAGTTGCCATGGAGCGATGAATGAACAAGTGATGACATGGCAAAAGAGGGAGGAGGGGCAGAAATAGGAATCCCCTCCAAAGCAGCTGATGTAGAGATCACAGAAGCTCACTGGGCCATGATGGACCGCGAACGGGTGAGGATAGGGCTGCGATTGCAAATAAAAGGACGACGCCTACGAGGAGCTATCGTTGGAATCGATGAATAGCTCGGGAAGAGACAGTCGAGAACAATACCTCAAGAACGAGGTCACAGAAAGGAACTCCCAGGCTCAGACCTAGGAATTCACAAAGAACTCAAATCCTAGCCAAGGAAAAGAAACCTAAAGTGTTAGTAGAAAAGAGAGAGAGAGAAAGAATGAAGACAAGACAACACAAGAAAACAAGTTAGCTATGCAATTGTTTGTTAAGGTGGCATGAATGGCACACATGCACATGAATGCTACTAACATGCTCTCACTCACCATGCATGTCCCACATGGGGCTGACCACATGGGACGCACTCATGGGTTTGGGTTTTGACTCTGGTTAGAAAGTAAGGTCCCCGCTCTAAATCCTGGCCAAAGCGCAGGCAGTGAACGAGTGGTGCGTTGGTGGCATCGTCTCCCGCGTTGTACCCTCTACTAGCATCGACACGATCCCATACAAGGGGCGACAAACTAGCAACATGTGCTACGCCAAAGCTATAGAATGAGCTGCTAGGATTGTCCTTCATAAACTGTGGGTAGACCGAGAGGAGAAGATGCATGCCCTATATGATCAAACATGTGATATGCTTTAGTGTCTTTTATTTGCGTTTTATTAAACCAGAGGGGATTATGAGCATTCGTCTCTAGTTAGTCCTTATTAATTGTTCAACTGAGCTTGTGTGTTTTAACCAGAGGGATTTGTGAGCATTTGTCTCTAGTTATGCTTTATTTAATTGTTCGTCTGAATTTGTGTGTTTTATTTTAACCAGATAGGGAGGCAAACAAGTCTCTACTCTCCTAACCATGGCAAACTCAAAAAAGAAGGGAAAAACACAAAATTATGGCATCTGAAAATCAAACAAAAGGCGTAAACATGGCATGTGCTTGTGTTGTGCCCAAGTAAGTGAATAAAAAGCAAGCATCGACAAACAAAGTATGAATCAGATCATGTGCATGTGCAGTGGCATAGCAATAGTGTAAAGAAAGCGAAAAAAAAGGCATGTTCAGTCAAATATGTACAAGCAAATATGAATAAACAAACAAGCATAATGTAAACAGACCAAAGACAAGTAGGGAAACCCGAACGAAAGCTGCAATCTGGTTATCCTCAGCGGAGTCGCCAGTTCTTGTGACCATGCCGGTGGAACCCTTGAGCGGCTCTCCTACTACTTTGTGTGCGTGAAACACACGAGGAGATCCGATACGGTCACAGCAAAAATGGTGAATTCGAAAGAAGAGAAGACCCGGTAACACCAAGGGAAGACATAAAAGATAAGGAAAGGAGTCGCCACCAAGTCTTTTAATGGAAAGACGAGGAAAACCAAAAGAACACAAGAAAATCAAGAAACAAAACAAAATGTAGAATGCATGTGTGCTCCGTGCCTAATGGACGATGCACAAATGAATGCGGGCCAGAGAAAGGGTAAGGATTCTAGTTAAGCATGGGGAAGGGGTTAGGCACCCCCATGCGCCCGAGAAAACTCAATCTTTCTAGGTTTCCTACTGTCAATGGTCTGCTAAATGTATGCTTGCTTATT
>JAMKQA010019023.1:0-24911 GCA_024699735.1 Posidonia australis
AATGGTAAGTTTTGGACTTACCGGCCATGAGGGAGAGTGGTAAGGTTCGGACATACGGACCATGAGGGTGAATGGTAAGTTTCGGACTTACCGACCAAGAGAATGACTGGTAAGTTTCAAACTTACCGACCTAAAGGGAGAGTGGAAAATTTCGGACTTACCGATGATGAGAGAGAATGGTTAGTTTCGGACTTACCGGTAAAGTGGGAGAATACTAAGTTTCTGACATACAAACCAAATGGGTATATGGTAAGTTTCGGACTTACCGACCAAGAGAAAGACTGGTAAGTTTCGAACTTACCGACCCAAAGGGTGAGTGGTAGACCTACCAACAAAGAGAGAGAATGGTAAGTTTCGGACTTACCGATCAAGAGGGTGAATGGCAAGTTTCGGACTTACCAGCCAAGTGGGAGAGTGGTAAGTTTCAGACATACCAGCCAATTGGGAGAATGGTAAGTTTTGGACTTACCGGCCATGAGGGAGAGTGGTAAGGTTCGGACATACGGACCATGAGGGTGAATGGTAAGTTTCGGACTTACCGACCAATAGAATGATTGGTAAGTTTCAAACTTACCGACCTAAATGGAGAGTGGAAAATTTCGGACTTACCGATGATGAGAGAGAATGGTTAGTTTCGGACTTACCGGCAAAGTGGGTGAATACTAAGTTTCTGACATACAGACCAAATGGGCGTATGGTAAGTTTCGGACTTACCGACCAAAAGGGAGAATTTTAAGTTTTGGAGTTACTGACCAAAACAGAGAATGGTAAGTTTTGGAGTAACCGGCCAAAGTGGGATGCTAAGTTTCGGACTTACCGGCCAAATGCATGAATTGTAAGTTTCGGACATCCTGGTTAGAGGGGCGAATGATGAGTTTCGGATTTACAGACCAAAAGGGAGAATGATAAGTTTCGGACTAACCAGCCAAAGTGGGATGGTTTGTTTCGGACTTACCGGTCAAAAGCGAGAATTGTAAGTTTCGGACTTACCGGCCAAAAGGGAGAATGTTAAGTTTCAGACATACCGGCCAAAAAGGGGAATCGTAAGTTTCGAACATACCGATGAGAGGGGAGAATGGTAAGTTTCGGAGATACCGACCAAAAGGGAGAATGGTAAGTTTCAGACTTACTGGCCAAATGGGAGAGTGGTAAGTTTCAGACTTAGCGGCCATTAGGGAGAATGGTATATTTCAGACTTACCAACCAAGAGGGAGAATGGAAAGTTTCGGACTTACCAGCCATGAGGAAGAATCGTAGGTTTCAGAAATACGAACCATGTTGGAGAACGGTAAGTTTCGGACATATCAGCCAAATGGGTGAGTGTTAAATTTTAGACTTACCGGCCAAAAGGGATAGTGGTAAGTTTCGGACTTACCGGCCAAATTGGAGAATTGTAAGTTTTGGACTTACCGACCAAAGAGGAGAATTGTAAGTTTTGGACTTACTGGCCAAAAGGGGATTTGTAAGTTTTGGACTTACCGGCCAAATGGGAGAATGGTAAGTTTTGGACTTAACGACCAAAGAGGAGAATGGTAAGTTTCGGACTTACTAACCAAGTGGGTGAATGGTATATTTCACACTTACCGACCTAAAGGGACAATGGTATGTTTCGGACTTACCAGCCAAGAGGTAGAATGGTAAGTTTTGGACTTACCGGCCATGAGGGTGAATGGTAAGATTTGGACATACTGGCCAGTGGGGAGATTGGTAAGTTTCAGAGTTTCCGACTAAAAGGGAGAATGGTAAGTTTTAGACTTACCGGCCAAATGGGAGAGTGGTAAGTTTTTAACTTACCGGCCAATAGGGAGAATGGTATGTTTCGGACTAACCGACCAAAAGAGGGAATGGTAAGTTTCGGACTTATCGGCTGACAGGGGATAGTTATGTATCTCACTTACCTACCAAAAGCGAGAATGATAAGTTTTGGACATACCAGCCAAAAAAAAGAATGGTTAGTTTCGAACTTACCGACCAAAAGGGAGAGTGGTAAGTTTCGAACTCACCGACCAATTGGGAGATTGGTATGTTTCGAACTTACCGGTCAGTGGGGAGAATGATGAGTTTTGGACTTACCGATCAAAAGGGAGAATAGTAAGTTTCTAACTTAACGGCCAAGAGGGGGAATGGTTAATTTCGGACTTACCAGTCAAGTGGATGATTGGTACGTTTTGGACTTACCGGTCATGAGGGAGAATGGTAAGTTTCGGACTTACGGACAATGAGGGAGAATGGTAAGTTTCGGACTTACCGACAAAGAGAAAGAATGGTTAGATTCGAACTCTCCTACCCAGTGGGAGAGTGGTAAAAATCGGACTTACCGACAAAGAGAGAGAATGGTAAGTTTCACACTTACCGGCCCAGAGGGAGAATGGTAAGTTTCTGACTTACAGACCAAACGGGAGAATGGTAAGTTTCTGACTTACAGACCAAACGGGAGTATGGTAAGTTTCTGACTTACCGACAAAAAGGGAGAAAGATAAGTTTTGGACTAACTGGCCAATGTGGGATGGTTTGTTTCGGACTTACCAGCCAAAAGCGATAATTGTAAGTTTCAGACTTACCTACCAAAAGGGAGAATGTTTAGTTTCGGATATACCGACCAAAAATGGGAATCGTAAGTTTCAGACTTACTGATGAGAGGGGAAAATGGTTAGTTTCGGACATACCGACCAAAAGGGAGAATGGTATGTTTCAGACTTACCGGCCGAATGGGAGAGTGGTAAGTTTCGGACCAGGAGGGAGAATGGTAAGTTTCGGACTTAACAACCATGAGGTTGAAGGGTAAGTTTTGGACTAATCGGTTAAGAGGGAGAATGGTGAGATTCGGACTTACTGGAAAAAAGGGAGATTGTTAAGTTTCGGACTTACCGAACAAAAGGGAGAATGGTAAGTTTCGGACTTACCGGCCAAATGGGAGAGTGGTAAGATTCGGAATTACCGACCAACAGGGAGAATGGTAAGTTTTGGACTTACTGGCCATGATGGAGAATGGTATATTTCGGACATACGAACCGTTAGGGAGAATGATAAGTTTCGGACTAACCGACCAAGAGAAGGAATGGTAAGTTTCGAACTTACCGACCCAAAGGGTGAGTTGTAAATTTCAGACTTACCGATGAGAGGGGAAAATGGTTAGTTTCAGACATACCGACCAAAAGGGAGAATGGTAAGTTTCCGACTTACTGGCCAAATGGGAGAGTGGTAAGTTTCGGACTTACCGGCCATAAGGGAGAATGATAAAACTCATACTTACCGACTAAGAGGGAGAATGGTAAGTTTCGGGCTTACCAGCCATGAGGTTGAATGGTAAGTATTGGACTAACCGGCTAAGAGGGAGAATGGTGAGATTCGGACTTACCGGCCAAAAGGGAGATTGTTATGTTTCGGACTTATCGGCCAAAAGGGAGAATGGTAAGTTTCGGACTTACCGACCAAATGGGAGAGTGGTAAGTTTCGGACATATCGATCAATAGAGAGAATATTAAGTTTCGGACTTATCGGCCATGAGGGAGAATGATATATTTCGGACTTACGGACTGTTAGAGAGAATGGTAAGTTTCGGACTTACTGACTAAGAGAACGAATGGTATGTTTTGAACATACCGACCTAGAGGGTGAGTGGTAAATGTCAGACTTACCGACAAAGAGAGAGAATTGTATGTTTCGGTCTTACCGCTCAGGAGGGTGAATGGTAAGTTTTTGACTTACCAACCAAATGGGAGTATGGTAAGTTTCAGACTTACCGACCAAAAGGGAGAATTGTAAGTTTTGGATTTACCAACCAAAAGGGTGATTGGTATTTATCGAACTAACCGGCCGAAGTGGGATGGTTAGTTTCGGACTTACTGGCCAAAAGCGAGAATTGTAAGTTTCGGACTTACCGTCCAAAAGGGAGAATGCTAAATTTTGGACTTAATGGCCAAGAGGGAGAATGGTAAGTTTCTGACTTTCCGGCCGTGAGGGAGAATGGTATGTTTTGGGCTTACGGTACTTGAGGGAGAAAGGTAAGTTTCAGATTTACCGACCAAGAGGGAGAATGGTAAGTTTCGAGCTTACCGACCTTAAGGGAAAGTGGTAAATTTTGGACTTACCGACAAAGAGAGAGAATGGTAAGTTTCAGACCTACAAACCTAATGGGAGTATGGTAAGTTTCGGACCTACAAACCTAATGGGAGTATGGTAAGTTTCTGACATACTGACCAAAAGGGAGAATTGTTCGTATTGGACATACCGACCAAAATGGAGATTGGTAGGTTTCAGACTAGCTGGCCAAAGGGGGATGGTAAGTTTCAGACTTACCAGCCAAAAGCAAGAATTGTAAGTTTTGGGCTTGCCGATAGAATGGGAGATTTGTAAGTTTCGAACTTATCAGCCTGAGGGGAGAATAGTAAGTTTCGAACATACTGACCGAAAGGGTGAATGGTAAGTTTCAGACTTAACGGCCAAGAGGGAGAATGGAAACTTTGGGACTTATCGGCCAAGAGGGAAAATGGTAAGTATCGGACTTACCGGCCATGAGGGAGAATGTCAAGTTTCGAACTTACCAACTAAAAAGGGGAATCGTAAGTTTCAGACTTACCAACGAGAGGGGTGAATGGTAAGTTCCAGAGATACCGACCAAAAGGGAGAGTGGTAATTTTCGGACTTACCGGCCAAATGGGAGACTGGTAAGTTTCGGACTTACCGGTAAAATGGGAGAGTGGTAAGTTTCAGACATACCGACCAAAGATGAGAATTCTAAGTTTCGGTCTTACTGCCCAAAATGGGATTTGTAAGTTTTGGACTTACCGGCAAAAAGGGCAATGGTAAGTTTCAGAATCCCCGGTAAAAATTGAAAATGATAAGTTTCGAACTTATCGGCCAAATGGTAGAATGGTAAGTTTTGGACTAACCGACCACATAGGAGAATGGTAAGTTTCGGACTTACCAACCAAGTGGGTGAATGATATATTTCATACTTACCGACCTAGATGGAGAATGGTATGTTTCAAACTTATCAGTCAAGAGGTAGAATGGTAAGTTTTGCACTTACCAACCATGAGGGAGAATGGTATGATTCAGACTTACCGGTTAGAGGGGATATTGGTAAGTTTCTGACTTACCGACCAAAATGGAGAATGGTAAGTTTCAGACTTACCGGCCAAATGGGAGAGTGGTAAGTTTCAGACTTACTGGCCATTAGGGAGAATGGTCAGTTTCAGACTTACCAGACAAATGGGAGAGTGGTATGTTTCGGACTTACTGGCCATTAGGGAGAATGGTAAGTTTCAGACTTACCGACAAAATTGGAGAGTGGTAAGTTTCGGACTTACCGATATGCGGCGGATTGGTAAGTTTCTAACTTACCGGCCAAACGTGAGAATGGTAAGTTTTGGTCATACCAGCCAAAAGGAAGAAAGCTTAGTTTTAGACTAACCGACCAAAAGGGAGAGTGGTATGTTTCGAACTTACCGATCAATTAGGAGATTGGTAAGTTTCGGACTTACCAGCCAAAGGAGAGAATGATGAGTTTCAGACTTACCAACCAAATGGGAGAATGGTAAGTTTCGGACTTAAAGGCCAAGAATGAGAATGGTAACTTTCGGACTTACGGTCAAGAGGATGAATGGCACGTTTCGGACTTACCGGCCATGAGGGAGAATGGTAAGTTTCAGACTTCCGAACCATGAGGGAGAATGGTAAGGTTTAGACTTACCGACAAAGTGAAAGAATGTTAAGATTTGAACTTACCGACCTAGTAGGAGAGTGCTAAATTTCGGACTTACCAACAAAGAGATAGAATGGTAAGTTCGCACTTACCGGCCAATAGGGAGAATGGTAAGTTTTTGACTTACTGACCAAACAGGAGTATGGTAAGTTTCTGACTTACCGACCAAAAGGGAGGAATAGTAAGTGTTGGACTTACCGACCAAAAGGGAGAATGGTATGTTTCGGACTAACTGGCCAAAGTGTGATGGTTTGTTTGGACTTACCGGCCAAAAGCGAGAATTGTAAGTTTCAGACTTACCAGCCAAATGGGAGAATGTTAAGTTTTGGACATACCGACCAAGAAGGGGAATCGTAAGTTTCGGACTTACCGATGAGAGGGGAGAATGGTAAGTTTCAGACATACCGACCAAAAGGGAGAATGGTAAGTTTTGGACTTACCAGCCAAATGAGAGAGTGGTAAGTTTCAGACTTACCGACAATTAGGGAGAATGGTATATTTTAGCCATACCGACCAAGAGGGAGAATGGTAAGTTTCGGACATACCAGCCATGAGGTTGAATGGTACGTTTTGGACTAACCGGCTAAGAGGGAGAATGGTGAGATTCGGACTTACCGGTCAGAATGGAGATTGTTAAGTTTCAGACTTACCGACCAAAATGGAGAATGGTATGTTTCAGACTTACCGGCCAAATGGGAAAGTGGTAAGTTTCGGACTTACCAGCCAATAGGGATAATGGTAAGTTTGGGACTTACCGGTCATGAGGGAGAATGGTATATTTCAGACTTACGAACCGTTAGGGAGAATGGTAACTTTGGAACTTACCGACCAAGTGAGAGACTAGTAAGTTTTGAACTTACCGACCCATAGGATGAGTGGTAAATTTCAGACTTACCAAGAAAGAGAGAGAATGGTAAGGTTTGGACTTACCGATCAAGGGGGAGAATGGTAAGTTTCTCACTTACTGACCAAACGGGAGTATGGTAAGTTTCAGACTTACCGACCAAAAGGGAGAATTGTAAGTTTTGGATTTATCGACCAAAAGGGTATTAGACTAATCGGCCAAAGTGGGATGGTTAGTTTCGGACTTACAGGCCAAAAGCGAGAATTGTAAGTTTCGGACGTACCGTGTAAAAGGGAGAATGCTGAATTTTGGACTTAACAACCAAGAGGGAGAATGGTAAGTTTCGGACTTTCCGACCATGAGGGAGAATGGTAAGTTTTAGACTTATGGACCATGAGGGAGAATGGTAAGTTTCAAACTTACTGACCAAGAGGGAGAATGGTAAGTTTCGAGCTTACCGACGTAGATGGAGAGTGGTAAATTTTGGACTTACCGACAAAGAGAGAGAATGGTAAGTTCAGGACATACAAACCAAATGGGAGTATGGTAAGTTTCTGACATACCAACCAAAAGGGAGAATTGTTTGAATTGGACATACCGACCAAATGGGAGAATGGTAGGTTTCGGACTAGCCAGCGAAAGGGGGATCGTAAATTTCAGACTTACCGGCCAAAAGCATGAATTGTAAGTTTTGGGCTTACCGGCCAAGAGGGACAATTATAACTTTCGAACCTACCAGCCATGAGGGAGAATGATATGTTTCGGACTTACAGACCATGAGGGAGAATAGTAAGTTTCAGACTTACCGACCAAGAGGGAGAATGGTAAGTTTCGAGCTTACCGACCTAGTGAGAGAGTGGTAAATTTTGGACTTACTAACTAAGAGAGAGAATGCTAGGTTTCGGACTTACAAACCGAACGGGAGTATCGTAAGTTTTAGACATACCAACCAAAAGTGAGAATTGTATGTTTTGGACATATCGACCAAAAGGGAGACTTGTAAGTTTCAGGTTAACTGGCCAAAGAGGGATGGTAAGTTTCATACATACTAGCCAAAAGCAAGAATAGTAAGTTTTGGGCTTACCGGCCTAAAGGGAGAATTTTAAGTTTCGGACTTACCGACCAAAAAGGGGAATCATAAGTTTCGGACTTACCGTTGAGAGGGGAGAATGGTAAGTTTCGGACATACCGACCAAAAGTGAGAATGGTAAGTTTCAGACTTACCGGCCAAATGGGAGATTTGTAAGTTTCAGATTTAGCAGCCAATAGGGAGAATGGTAAGTTTCGGACTTACCGACCAAAAGAGGGAATGGTAAGTTTCGAACTTACCGGCCGACGGGGGATAGGTAAGTTTCTGACTTACCGGCCAAAAGCTAGAATGGTAGGTTTTGGACATACCAGCCAAAACGAAGAATGGTTAGTTTTGAACTTACCGATCAAACGGGAGAGTGGTAAGTTTCGAACATACCAATCAAATGGGAGATTTGTAAGTTTCGGACTTATTGGCCAGAGGGGAGAATGGTAAGTTTCGGACTGACCGATAAAAGGGAGAATGGTAAGTTGCAGACTTAACGTCTAAGAGGGAGAATGGTAACTTTTGGACTTACCGGCCAAGATGGAAAATGGTAAGTTTCGGACTTACCGGCCATGAGGGAGAATGTTATGTCTCGAACTTACCGACCAAAAAGGGTAATCGTAAGTTTCGGACTTACCGACGAACGGGGTGAATGGTAAGTTTTGGACATTCCAACCAAAAGGGAGAATGGTTAGTTTAGGACTTACCGGCCAAATGGGAGTTTGGTTAGTTTCGGACTTACCGGCCAAATGGGAGAGTGGTAAGTTTCGGACATTCCAGCCAAATGGGAGAATTGTAATTTTCAGACTTACCGACCAAAGAGGAGAATTGTAAGTTTCTGACTTACTCGTCGAAAGGGGATCTGTAAGTTTTAGACTTACCAGCCAAAAGGGGAATGGTTAGTTTCAGAATCATCGACAAAAATGGAAAATGATATGTTTCGGACTTACTGGCCAAATGAGAGACTAGTAAGTTTTGGACTTACCGACCAAATAGGAGAATGGTATGTTTCGGACTTACCGGCCAAGAGGGAGAATGGTAAGATTCGGACTTATCGGCCAAAGGGGAGAATGGTAAGTTTCGGACTTGCCGACTAAAAGGAACAATGGTAAGTTTCAGATTTACAGGCCAAATGGAAGAGTGGTAAGTTTCAAACTTACTGGCCATTAGTGAGAACGGTAAGTTTCAGACTAACCAACCGAAAGAGAGAATGGTAAGTTTCGGACTTACCGAAAGATGGGGGATAGGTAAGTTTCTAACTTACCGGCCAAAAGCGAGAATGGTAAGTTTTGGACATACCAGCCAAAAGGAAGAAAGGTTAGTTTCAGACTTACCGAGGAAACGGGAGAGTGGTATGTTTCGAACTTACTGACCAATTGGGAGATTGGTAAGTTTTGGACTTACCGGCCAGAGGGGAGAATTATGAGTTTCTGACTTACCGACCAAACGGAGGAATGGTAAGTTTCGGACTCAACGGCCAAGAGGGAGAGTGGTAACTTTCGGACATATCGGTCAAGAGGGTGAACGGCACGTTTCGGACTTACATGCCATTTGGAAGAATGGTGAGTTTCGGACTAACCGACCAAAAGGGAGAGTGGTAAGTTTCGGACTTACCAAGGAAACGGGAGAGTGGTATGTTTCGAACTTACTGACCAATTGGGAGATTGGTAAGTTTCGGACTTACCGGCCAGAGGGGAGAATTATGAGTTTCTGACTTACCGACCAAAAGGAGGAATGGTAAGTTTCGGACTCAACGGCCAAGAGGGAGAGTGGTAACTTTCGGACTTATCGGTCAAGAGGGTGAACGGCACGTTTCGGACTTTCATGCCATTTGGAAGAATGGTGAGTTTCGGACTAACCGACCAAAAGGGAGAGTGGTAAGTTTTGGACTTACCGACCGAAATGGAGATTGGTATGTTTCAGACATACTGGCCAGATGGGAGTATGGTAAGTTTCATACTTACCGACCAAAAGGGAGAATGGTATGTTTCGGACTTAATGGCCAAGAGGGAGAATGGTATGTTTTGGACTTACCGACCATGAGGGAGAATGGTATGTTTCGGACATACGAACCGTGAGGGAGAATGGTAAGTTTCGGATTTACCGACCAAGAGGGAGAATGGTTAGTTTCGAACTTACCAACCCCGAGGGAGAGTGGTAAATTTCGGACTTACCGAAAAAGATAGAGAATGGTAAGTTTCGGACTTACTGGCCTAGTGGGGGAATGGTAATTTTCGGACATACAGACCAAACGGGAGTATGGTAAGTTTCAGACTTACCAACCAAAGAGGAGAATGGTAAGTTTTGGACTTACTGGCCAAAAGGGGATTTGTAAGTTTTGGACTTACCGGCCTAAAGGGGAATGGTAAGTTTTAGAATCTCAGGAAAAATGGGAAAATGATAAGTTTCAGACTTACCGGTCAAAAGGGAGAATGGCAATTTTCAACTTACTGACCAGAGAGGAGAATGGTAAGTTTTGGACTTACGGTCCAAAAGGGGAATTGTAAGTTTTGGACTTACCAGCGAAAAAGGGAATGGTTAGTTTCAGAATCTCCGGAAAAAATGGAAAATGAAAACTTTTGGAGTTACCGGCCAAATGGGAGAATGGTAAGTTTTGGACTTACCACCAAAGTAGAGAATGGTAATTTTAGGACTTACCGACCAAGAGGGATAAAGGTAAGTTTCAGACTTACCAGTCAAGAGGTAGAATGGTTAGTTTTGGACTTATCGATCGGAGAGGAGATTGGTAAGTTTTGGACTTACCGACCAAAAGGGAGAATGGTAAGTTTCGAACCTACCGGCCAATTGGGTGAGTGGTAAGTTTCGGACTTACCGGCCAATAGGGAGAATGGTAAGTTTTGGACTTACCGGCCATGAAAGAGAATGGTATGGTTCGGACTTACGGACCATGAGGGAGAATGATAAGTTTCGGACTTACTGACCAAGTGAAAGAATGCTATGTTTCAAACTTACAGACCTAGAGGGAGAGTGAAAAATTTCGGACTTATCGACGAAGAGAGAGAATGGTAAGTTTCGGACTTACCGGCCATGAGGGAGATTGGTAAGTTTCTGACTTGCAGAGCAAATGGGCGTATGGTAAGTTTCAGAATTACCGACTAAAAGGGAGAATTGTAAGTTTTAGAGTTACCGACCAAAAGGGAGAATGGTAAGTTTCGGACTAACTGGCCAAAATGGGATGGTAAGTTTTGGACTTATCGGCCAAATGGCCGAATGTTATGCTTCGGACATTTCGACCAATAGGAAGAATGGTAAGTTTCGGACTTACCGGCCAATTGGGTGAGTGGTAAGTTTCGGATTTACAAACCAATAGCGTGAATGGTATGATTCGGACTTACCCACCAAAGATGAGAACAGTAAGTTTCAGACTTACTGGCTGAGAGGGAGAACGTTAAGTTTCGGACTTACTGACCAGTGAGAGAATAGTAAGTTTCGGAATTACGGACCAATGGGGAGAATGGCAAGTTTCGAACATATCGGCAAAGAGGGAGAATGGAAAGTTTCGGACTTATCAACGAAACGGGAGAAATGTAAGTTTCGGACTAACCGACCAATAGGGAGAATGGTAAGTTTTGGACTTACCGGTGAAAGGGGGAATGGTAAGTTTCTGACTTACTGGCCAAAAGCAAGAATGGTAAGTTTCAGACTTATCGACCAAATGGGAGAATGGTAAGTTTTAGACTTATCAACCATAAGGGAGAATGGTACGTTTCAGACTTACCGACCATAATGGAGAATGGTAAGTTTCAGACTAACCTGCTATAAGGGAGAATGGTAAGTTTCGGACTTACCAGCCAAAATGGAGAATGGTTAGTTTCAGACTTACCGACCATAAGGGAGAATGGTAAGTTTCAGACTAACCGGCCTAGAGGGAGAATGGTAAGTTTCTGTCTAACCATCCAAGAGGGAGAATGGTAAGTTTTGGACTTGCAGGCCTAGAGGGAGAATGGTAAGTTTCGGTCTAACACTCCAAGAGGGAGAATGGTAAGTTTCAGACTTACCGATCAAGAGGGAGAATGAAATGTTTTGGACTTTCCGACCAAGAGAGAGAATGGTTAGTTTCGGACTTACCCACCTAGATGGTGAATGGTAAATTTTGGACATATCAGCCAAACAAAAGTGTGGTAGATTTCAGACTTACCGGCAAAAAGGGAGAATTGTAAGTTTCGGACTTACCGACCAAAGTAGAGAATGGTATGTTTCAGACTTACTGTCCAAATGGGGATTTGTAAGTTTTGGACTTATCAGCCAAAAGGGGAATAGTCAGTTTCTGAATCTCCAGCAAAAAGGGAGAATGATAAGTTTCAGACTTACCGGCGAAATGTGAGAATGGTAAGTTTCGGACTTACCGACCAAAGAGGAGAATGGTAAGTTTCGGACTTACCGACCAAGAGGGTGAATGGTATATTTTAGACTTACCGACCAAGAGGGAGAATGGTAAGTTTCGGACTTACCAGCCAAGAATTTGAATGGTAAGTTTTGGACTTACCGGCCAAGAGGCAGAATGGTAAGATTCAGACTTACCGACCAGAGGGGAGATTGGTAAGTTTCGGACTTACAGACAAAAAGGGAGAATGGTAAGTTTCAGACATACCGACAAGAAGGGAGAATGGTAAGTTTTCGACATACCGACCCAAAGAGAGAATAGTAAGTTTCGGACTTATCGGCCGAAGGGGGATTGGTAAGTTTAATACTTACTGACCAAAAGCGAGAATGCTTAGTTTCGGGCATACCAGCCAAAAGGAAGAATGGTTAGTTTCGGACTTACCGACCAATTGGGATAGTGGCAAGTTTCGAACTTACCGACCGAATGGGAGATTGGTAAGTTTTGGACTTACCGGCCAGATAGGAGAATGGTATGTTTCAAGCATACCCACCCTTAGGGTGAATAGTAAGTTTCAGACATACCAGCCAAATGGGTTAGTGGTAAGTTTCAGACTTACCGGCCAAAAGGGAGAGTGGTAGTTTCGGACTTACCGGCCAAATGATAGAATTGTAAGTTTCGGACTTTCTGACCAAAGAGGAGATTGGTAATTTTCGGACTTACTGTCCAAAAGGGGATTTATAAGTCTTGGACTTACCGGCCAAAAGGGTAATGGTAAGTTTCAGAATCTATGGTAAAAATGGAAAATGATAAGTTTCGGACTTACCAGCCAAATGGGAGAATGGTAAGTTTTGGACTTACTGACCAAAGAGGAGAATGGTAAGTTTAGAACTTACCGACCAAGTGGGTGAATGGTATGTTTCATACATATCGACCAAGAGGGAGAATGGTATGTTTCGGACATACCAACCAAGAGGTAGAATGGTAAGTTTTGGACTTACCGGCCAAGAGGGAGAATGGTAAGTTTCTGACTTACCGACCAAAAGGGAGAATGGTAAGTTTTAGTCTTACCGGGCAAATGGGAGAGTGGTAAGTTTCGGAATTACCGCCCATTAGGGAGAATGGTAAATTTCAGACTAACCGACCTAAAGAGAGAATGATAAGTTCGGACTTTCCAACCGACCAAAGAGGAGAATGGTAAGTTTCAGACTTACTGGCCAAAACGGAATTTGTAAGTTTTGAACATACTGGCCAAAAAGGTAATGGTAAGTTTCAAATTCTCCTTTAAAAATGGAAAATGATAAGTTTCGCACTAGCCAGCCAAATGGGAGAATGGTAGGTTTTGGACTTACCGACCAAAGGAGAGAATGGTAAGTTTCGGACTTACCGACCATGTGGGTGAATGGTATATTTCATACTTACAGACCAAGAGGGAGAATGGTATGTTTCGGACTTACCAGCCATGAGGTTGAAGGTATGTTTTGGACTTACCGACCAAGAGGGAGAATGGTAAGATTCGGACTTACTGGCCAGAGGATAGATTGGTAAGTTTCAGACTTACCGACCAAAAGGGAGAATGGTAAGTTTCAGACTTACCGGCCAAATGGGAGAGTGGTAAGTTTCAGACATACTGGGCACTAGAGAGAATGGTAAGTTAAGGACTAACCGACCAGAAGAGAGAATGGTAAGTTTCGAACTCACCAGCCGACGAGGGATAGATAAGTTTCAGACTTTCCGGCCAAAAGCGACAATGGTCAGTTTTGGACATTCCAGCCAAAAGGAAGAATGGTTAGTTTCGGTCTTACCGACCAAAAGGGAGAGTGGTATGTTTTGAACTTCCCCACCAATTGGGAGATTGGTAAGTTTCGAACTTACCGGTTGGAAAGGAGAATGGTGGGTTTTTGACTTACCGACCAAAAGGGGGAAAGGTAAGTTCCAGACTTAATGGCCAAGAAGGAGAATGGTAACTATCGGACTTACCGTTCAAGAGGGTGAATGGTAAGTTTCAGACTTACCGGCCATGAGGGAGAATGGTAAGTTTCGGACCACGAGGGAGAATGGTATGTTTCGGACTTATCGACCAAGAGAAAGAATGGTAAGATTCGAACTTACCGACCCAGTGGGAGAGTGGTAAATTTCGGACTTACCGACAAAGAGAGAGAATGGTAAGTTTCGCACATACTGGCCAAGAGGGAGAATGGTTAGTTTCTGACATACCGACATAACAGGAGTTTGGTAAGTTTCTGACTTACCGACCAGATGGGTGAATTGTAAGTTTTAGGCTTACTGACCAAAATGGAGAATGGTAAGTTTCGGACTAACTGGCCAAAGTGGAATGATATGTTTCGGACTTACCGGCCAAAAGTGAGAATTGTAAGTTTCGGACTTACCAGCCAAGATGTAGAATGGTTAGTTTTGGACTTACCGGCCAGAGGGGAGATTGGTAAGTTTCGAACTTACCGATCAAAAGAGAGAATGGTAAGTTTCAAACTTACCAGCCAAATAGGAGAATGGTAAGTTTCGGACTTATCGGCTAATAGGGAGAATGGTAAGTTTCAGACTTACTAGCCATGAGGGAGAATGGTAAGGTTCAGACTTACGGACCATGAGGGAGAATGGTTAGTTTCGGAGTTACCGACCAAGAGAAAGAATGGTAAGCTTCAAATTTACCGATCCAGAGAGAGAGTGGTAAATTTCGGACTTACCGACGAAGAGAGAGAATGGTAAGTTTCGAACTTACCGGCCAAGAGGGAGAATGGTAAGTTTCTGACATACAGACCAAATAGGCGTATGGTAAGTTTCGGACTTACCGACCAAAAGTGAGAATTGTAAGTTTCGGACTTACTGGCCAAAAAGAGATTTGTAAGCTTTCGACTTACCAGCCAAAAGGGTATTGTTATGTTTCGAAATCTTCGGTAAAAATGGAAAATGATAAGTTTCGCACTTACCGGCCTAATGGGAGAATGGTAAATTTTGGACTAACCGACCAAAGAGGAGAATTGTAAGTTTCGGACTTATCGACCAAGTGGGTGAATGGTATATTTCATACTTACCGACCAAGAGGGAGATTGGTAAGTTTTGGACTTACCGGCCAAGAGGGAGAATGGTAAGATTCGGACTTACCGGCCAGAGGGGAGATTGCTATGTTTCGGACTTACCGGCCATTAAAGAGAACGGTAAGTTTCGGACTAACCGACCAAAAGGGAGAATGGTAAGTTTCAAACTTACCGGCCAAATGGGAGAGTGGTAAGTTTCGTACTTACCGGCCATTAGTGAGAATGGTAAGTTTCAGACTAACCGACCAAACGAGAGAACAGTAAGTTTTGGACTTGCCGGCTGACGGGGGATAGGTAAGTTTCTAACTTACCTGTCAAAAGCGAAAATGGTAAGTTTTGGATATACCAGCCAAAAGGAAGAATGGTTAGTTTCGGACTTACCGACCAAAAGGAAGTGTGGTATGTTTCGAACTTACTGACCAATTGGGAAATTGGTATGTTTCGGACTTGCCGGCCAGAAATGAGAAAGGTGAGTTTTGGGCTTACGACCTAATGGGAGAATGGTAAGTTTCAGACTTGACGGCCTAGAGGGAGAATGGTAACTTTTTGGCTTACCGGTTAAGAGGGTGAATCTTAAGTTTAGGACTTATCAATCATGAGGGAGAATGGTAAGTTTCGAACTTACGGACCATGAGGGAGAATGGTAAGTTTCAGACTTATTGACCAAGAGAATGAATGGTAAGATTCGGACTTACCGACCCTATGGGAGAGTGGTAAATTTCGCACTTACCGACCAAGAGAGAGAATGGTAAGTTTCAGACTTACAGACGAAACAGAAGTATGCAAAGTTTTTGACTTACCGACCAAAAGGGAGAATTGTAAGTTTTTGACTTACCGACCAAATCGGAGAATGGTAAGTTTCGGACTAAATGGCCAAAGTGGGATGGTAAGTTTCTGACTTACCGGCCAATAGCGAGAATTGTAAGTTTTGGACTTACCAGCCAAGAGGTAGAATGGTAAGTTTTGGACTTACCAGTCGGAGAAGAGATTGGGAAGTTTCGGACTTACCGACCAATAGGGAGAATGGTAAGTTTCAGACTTACTGGCCAAATAGGAGAGTGGTAAGTTTCGGACTTACCTGCCAATAGGGAGATTAGTATGTTTCAGACTTACTAGCCGTGAAGGAGAATGGTAAGGTTCGGACTTACGAACCATGAGGGAGAATGGTATGTTTCGGTGTTACCGACCAAGAGAAAGAGTGCTAAGTTTCAAACTTACCGACCTAGAGGGAGAGTTGTAAATTTTGGTCTTACTGATGAAGAGAGAGAATGGTAAGTTTCGGACTTACCGGCCAAGAAGGAGAATTGTAAGTTTCTGACTTACAGACCAAATGTGCGTATGGTAAGTTTCGGACTTACCGACCAAAAGGGAGAATTGTAAGTTTTGGAGTTACGACCAAAACGGAGAATGGTAAGTTTTGGACTAACCAACCAATGTGGGATGGTAAGTTTCAGACTAACCGGCAAAAAGGGAGAATGTTATGTTTTGGACATACCGACCAAAAAGGGGAATCGTATGTTTCGGACATACCGATGATGGGAGAATGGTATGGTTCGGACATACCGACCAAAAGCAAGAATCGTAAGTTCCAGACTTACCAGCCAAATGGGTGAGTGGTAAGTTTCGGACATACAAGCCAATAGAGGGAATGGTGAGATTCGGACTTACCGACCATAGATGAGAATGGTAAGTTTCGGACTAACTGGCTGAGAGGGAGAACGGTAAGTTTCAGACTTACCGGCCAGTGAGAGAGTGGTAAGTTTCGGACTTACCAACCAATAGGGAGAATGGTAAGTTTAGAACATACCGGCGAAGAGGGAGAATGAAAAGTTTCGGACTTACCAACCAAACGGGAGAATGGTATGTTTCGGACTTACCGACCAAATGGTAGAATGGTATGTTTCAGACTTACCGACCATAAGGGAGAATGGTATGTTTCAGGCTTACCGCCCGAGAGAGAGAATGGTAAGTTTGGTCTAACCATCCAAAAGGGAGAATGGTAAGTTTCGGACTTAACAACCTAGAGGGAGAATGGTAAGTTTCAAAATTACCACACAAGAGGGAGAATGGTAACTTTTGGACTTACCGGTCAAGAAGGTGAATGGTAAGTTTCAGACTTACCGACCAAAGAGGAAAGTGGTAAGTTTCGGACTTACTGGCCAAAAGGGGATTTGTAAGTTTTGGACTTACCAGCCAAAAAGGTATTAGTAAGTTTCGGAATCTACGGTAAAAATGAAAAATAATAAGTTTCAGACTTTCCGGCCAAATGGGAGAATGGTAAGTTTTGGACTTACCGACCAAAGAAGAGAATGGTAAGTTTCGGACTTACCGACCAAGTGGGTGAATGGTATATTTCGTACTTACTAACCAAGTGGGAGAATCGTACGTATCGGACTTACCAGCCAAGAGGTAGATTGGTAAGTTTTGGACTTCTCGGCCAAGAGGGAGAATGGTAAGATTCGAACTTACCGGTTAGAGGGGAGATTGGTAAGTTTCAGACTTACTGACCAAAAGAGAGAATGGTAAGTTTCAGACTTACCGGCCAAATGAGAGAGTGGTAAGTTTTGGACTTACCGGCCATTAGGGAGAATGGTAAGTTTCAGACTAATCGACCTAAAGAGAGAATGGTAAGTTTCGGACTTACCGGCCGACAGGGGATAGGTAAGTTTCTGACTTACCGGCCAAAAGCGAGAATGGTAAGTTTTGGACATACCGGCCAAAAGGAAGAATGGTTAGTTTCATACTTACCAACCAAACGGGAGTATGGTAAGTTTCTAACTTACCGACCAAAAGGGAGAATTCTAAGTTTTGGACATACCGACAAAAAGGGTGAAATGGTAAGTTTCGGACTAATTGCTCAAAGTGGGATGGTTTGTTTCAGACTTACCGACCATAAACGAGAATTGTAAGTTTTAGACTTACCGGCCAAAAGGGAGAATGTTAAGTTTCAGACATACTGACCAAGAGAAAGAATGGTAAGATTCAAACTTACCGACCAATAGAAAGAATGGTAAGATTCAAACTTACCGACCTAGAGGGAGACTGGCAAATTTCGGACATACCGACAAAGAGATAGAATGGTATGTTTTGGACATACCGACCAAGAGGGAGAATGGTAAGTTTCGGTCTAACCATCCAAGAGGGAGAATGGTAAGTTTCGGACTTGCTAGCCCAAAGGGAGAATGATAAGTTTCCGTCTAACCCTCCAAGAGGGAGAATGGTAAGTTTCAGACTTACCGACCAAGTAGGAGAATGATATGTTTTGGACTTACCGACCAAGAAGGAGAATGGTAAGTTTCAGAGTTGCACACCTATAGGGTGAATGGTAAGTTTCGGACATATCAGCCAAATGGGTGAGTGGTAAGTTTCCGACTTACCGACGAAAAGGCAGAGTGGTAAGTTTCAGACTTACCGCCAAATGGGAGAATTGTAAGTTTCGAACTTACCGACCAAAGAGGAAAATTGTAAGTTTCGTAATAACTGGCCAAAAAAGGATTTGTATGTTTTGGACTTACCGGCCAAAATGGGAATGGTAAGTTTCGGAATCTCCAGCAAAAATGGAAAATGATAAGTTTCGGACTTACCGGCCAAATGGGAGAATTGTATGTTTTGGACTTACCGACCGAAGAGGAGAATTGTAAGTTTCAGACTTACCAACCAAGTGGGTGAATGGTATATTTCATAATACCGACCTAGAGGGAGAATGGTATGTCTCGGACTTACCAGCCAAGACGTAGAAAGGTAAGTTTTGGACTTACCGGCCAAGAGGGAGAATGGTATGCTTCAGACATACCGGCTAGAGGGCAGATTGGTAAGTTTCAGACTTACCGACCAAAAAGGAGAATGGTAAGTTTCAGACTTACTGGCCAAATTTGAGAGTGGTAAGTTTCAGACTTACCGACCATTAGGGAGAATGGTAACTTTCGGACTAACCGATCAAAAGAGAGAATGGTAAGTTTCGGACTTACTGGCTGACGGGGGATAGTTAAGTTTTTGACATACCGGCCAAAAGCGAGAATGGTAAGTTTTGGACATACCTGCCAAAAGGAAGAATGGTTAGTTTCGGACTTACCGACCAAAAGGGAGAGCGGTATGTTTCAAACTTACCGACCAATTGGGAGATTGGTAAGTTTCAAACATACCAGCCAGAGGGGAGAATGGTGAGTTTCGGAGTTACTGACCAAAAGGGAGAATGGTAAGTTTCAGACTTAACAACCAAGAGGGAGAATGGTAAATTTCGGACTTACCGACCAAAAGGGAGAATGGTAAGTTTCAGACTTATCGGCCAAATGGGAGAGTGGTATGTTTCGGACTTACAAACCAAAAGGGAGAATGGTTACTTTCGGACATACCGACCAAAAGGGAGAATGGTAAGTTTCCGACATACCGACCCAAAGAGAGAATAGTAAGTTTCAGACTTACCAGCCGAAGTGGGATTGGTAAGTTTCATACTTACCGGCCAAAAGGGAGAATGCTTAGTTTCGGGCATACCAGCCAAAAGGAAGAATGGTTAGTTTCGGACTTACCAACCAATAGGGATAGCGACAAGTTTCGGACTTACCGATCGAAAGGGAGATTGGTAAGTTTCAAACTTACCAGCTAGATGGGAGAATGGTATGTTTCGGACATACCCACCCTGAGGGTGAATAGTAAGTTTCGGACATAGCAGCCAAATGGGTGAGTGGTAAGTTTCGGACTAACCGGCCAAAAGGGAGAGTGGAAAGTTTCGGACTTACCAGCCAAATGAGAGAATTGTATGTTTTGGACTTTCCGACCAAAGAGGAGATTGGTAACTTTCGGACATACTGTCCAAAAGGGGATTTATAAGTCTTGGACTTACCGGCCAAACGGGTAATGGTAAGTTTCAGAATCTCTGGTAAAAATGGAAAATAATAAGTTTCGGACTTACCGGCCAAATGGGGGAATGGTAAGTTTTCGACTTACCGACCAAAGAGGACAATGGTAAGTTTCAGACTTACCAACCAAGTGGGTGAATGGTATGTTTCATGCTTACCGACTAAGAGGGAGAATGGTATGTTTCATGCTTACCGACTAAGAGGGAGAATGGTAAGTTTTGGACTTACCGGCCAAGAGGGAGAATGGTAAGTTTCGGACTTACCGACCAAAAGGGAGAATGGTAAGTTTCAGACTTACCGGCCAAATGGGAGAGTGGTAAGTTTCGGAATTACTGGCAATTAGGGAGAACGGTAAGTTTCGGACTAACCGACCAAAAGAGAGAATGGTAAGTTTCGAACTTACCAACCGACAGGGGATAGGTAAGTTTCTGACTTACCGGCCAAAAGCAAGAATGGTAAGTTTTGGACATACCAGCCAAAAGGAAGAATGGTTAGTTTCGGACTTACCGACCAAAATTGAGAGTGGTATGTTTCGAACTTACTGACCAATTGGGATTTTGGTAAGTTTCAGACTTACGTCCAGAAAGGAGAATGGTGAGTTTTGCAGCTACCGACCAAAAGAGAGAATGGTAAGTTTCGGACTTAACGTCCAAGTAGGGGAATCGTAACTTTTGGACTTACCAACCAAGAGGGTGAATGGTAAGTTTCGAACTTACCAACCATGAGAGAGAATGGTAAGTTTTGGACTTACGAACCTTGAGGGAGAATGGTAAGTTTCAGACTTACCAATTACGAGAAAGAATGGTAAGATTCGAGCTTACCGACCCAGTGGGAGAGTGGTAAATTTTGGACTTATCGACAAAGAGAGAGAATGGTAAGTTTCGCACTTACCGACCAAGAGGGAGAATGGTTAGTTTATAACTTACCGACCAAATGGCAGTATGGTATGTTTCTGACTTACCGACCAAAAGGGAGAATGGCAAGATTCGGACTTACCGACCAAAAGGGAGAATGGTAAGTTCCGGATTAACCGACCAAAGTGGGATGGTATGTTTCGGACAAACTGGCCAAAAGCGAGAATTGTATGTTTCTGACTTACCATCCAAGAGGTAGGATGGTATGTTTTGGACCTACCAGTCGGAGGAGAGATTGGTAAGTTTCGGACTTATCGACCAAAATGGAGAATGGTAAGTTTCAGACTTACCGGCCAATTGGGAGATTGGTAAGTTTTGGACATACTAGCCAATTGGGAGAATGGTAAGTTTTGGACTTACTAGCCATGTGGGAAAATGGTATGGTTCGGACTTAAGGACCATGAGAGAGAATGGTAAGTTTTGGACATACCGACCAAGAGAAAGAATCGTAAGTTTCAAATATACTGACCCAGAGGTAGAGTGGTTAATTTTGGACTTACCGACGAAGAGAGAGAATGGTAAGTTTCAGACTTACCAAACAAGAGGTAGAATGGTAAGTTTCTGACTTACAGACCAAATGGGCCTATGGTAAGTTTCGGACATAACGACCAAAATGGAGAATTGTTAGTATTGGAGTTACAGACCAAAAGGGAGAATGGTAGGTTTTGGACTAACCAGCCAAAGTGAGATGGTAAGTTTCCGACTAACCGGGCAAAAGCATGAATTGTAAGTTTCAAACTTACCGGCCAAAAGGGGGAATGTTATGTTTTGGACGTACCGACCAAAAAGGGGAATCGTAAGTTTCAGACATACCGACAAAAGGGGAGATTGGTAAGTTTCGAACATACTGACCAAAAGGGAGAATGGTTAGTTTCAGACTCACCGACCAAATGGGTGAGTGGTAAGTTTCGTACTTATAAGCCAATAGGGGGAATTGTAAGATTTGGACTTACCGACCAAAGATGAGAATGGTAAGTTTCGAACTTACCGACCAGTGAGAGACTGGTAAGTTTCAGACTTACCTACCAATAGGGAGAATGGTATGTTTCGAACATACCGGCAAAGAGGGAGAATGGAAAGTTTCGGACTTACCAACCAAACGGGAGAATGGTAAGTTTCAGACTAACCGACCAAAAGGGAGAATGGTAAGTTTCGGACTAACCGATCAATAGGGAGAATGGTAAGTTTTGGACTTACCGGCCAAAGGGGGAATGGTTAGTTTCAGACTTACCGGCCAAAAGCAAGAATGGTAAGTTTCAGACTTACCGACCGAATGGGAGGTTGGTAAGTTTCAGACTTACCGACCATGCAGGAGAATGGTAAGTTTTAGACTTACCGCCCGAGAGGGTGAATGGTAAGTTTTGGTCTAACCATCCAAGAGGGAGAATCTTAAGTTTCGGACTTAACAGCCAAGAGGGAGAATAGTAACTTTCAGACTTACTGGTCAAGAGGGAGAATGGTAACTTTCGAACTTACCGGTCAAGAGGATGAATGGTAAGTTTCGGACTTACCGACCAAAGAGGAGAATGGTAAGTTTCGAACTTACTGGCCAAAACGGAATTTGTAGGTTTTGAACATACTGGCGAAAAAGGTAATGGTAAGTTTCAGAATCTCCGGTAAAAATGGAAAATGATAAGTTTCGCACTTGTCGGCCAAATGGGAGAATGGTAGGTTTTGGACTTACCGACCAAAAGGGAGAATGGTAAGTTTCGATCTTACCGACGAAGTGGGTGAATGGTATATTTCATACTTACCGACCAAGGGGGAGAAAGTATGTTTCGGACTTACCAGCCATGAGGTAGAATGGTATGTTATGGACTTACCGACCAAGAGGGAGAATGGTAAGATTCAGACTTACCGGCCAGAGGGGAGATTGGTAAGTTTCGGACTTACCGACCAAAATGGGAAATGGTAAGTTTCAGACTTACCGGCCAAATGGGAGAGTGGTAAGTTTCAGACTTACTGGCCATTAGGGAGAATGGTAAGTTAGGGACAAACCGACCAGAAGAGAATGGTAAGTTTCGGACTTACTAGCCATGTGGGAGAATGGTATGGTTCGGACTTACAGACCATGAGAGAGAATGGTAAGTTTCGGACATACCGACCAAAAGAAAGAATGGTAAGTTTCAAATGTACTGACCCTGTAACATCAGGGCCTGATTATCCATTTTTGATATAAACCATGTAATTATTTGCAATATTGTGTTTACTGGTTTATTAATGGATAATCCGTTGTTTTTTGGCTATGTGTGGTTGTGGTTGGCTTTCTGTGCATCTGCTTGTGTTTTGGGACCCATGTGGAGTCTGATTTGAAGATGCACAGTCGCCTCGGTTTGCATGCCCGTTCTTTTCTCTTTTCTTTCTTTTTCTTTCCATCTCTCACTCATGAGCTCACCACACATCCGTCTTCTTCTCCATCATCCTCCACCAGCCCGTGCCACCACCACCCAACGACCCGTGCCTCATCGTCATCTCCAACACGATGGGTGGAGGTAGGGATAAGAAGGGCGGAGGTGAATGGCCGGAGATGAGCTATGACGCGAGAAGAAAGGTGGTGATTGTCCGTGCGATCCGTTGGCAAGAGAGCTTCGTCGGGGCGCGTGGAGGGTCGCCGGAGGTAGGGAAGGTCACCGAGGTGCCATCAGAGGTACGCGGCTCCGTCTCTACCTCATTTTCTGCATTCCTATTAATTATGCCTTAAACATGAATAATTGAGGGAAATGCATGAAAAATTCCAGAAAAATAGTAGGAATGATGAGAATGTGTTAATTACCATGTTTATGATGTTATCATGCTGAATTATGGGCTGTTTGTGTGGTTTTTGTGGATAAATGAGAAGCATGCTATAGTGTTTGTTTTTGAGCTCTATGCCTTGATGATTTTCGTTAGAGCAGCATGCTTAATGGATTTGTGAATGGTTTGGGGAGTTTTGAAGTAGACTTGAAGGTCTACACCCCATGTTTTTATGAGATTTTATGGTTTTTGTTTGGAGGGTCCGATCCTTGCTCCCACTTGGGGAAGAAAAGGAGGACAGTGGTTTGGGGGTTTTCTGCATCAGTAGAAAACAGTATGCCGTTTTGGTTCGGTATAACATTTTTCTCCCAGCGGTTGATCTGTGTCTTTGGCCTTGGACGACTGGTGGTTTTAGGTCGACCGTTTCTCCCCTGTCTGAGAAATCTGACAGAGATTCGGCATACCGATTTTCTTCGTTATGCCGAATCAGGGGAAAACAATATGCCAATTTTTGCCTTGTTTTGTTAAATCCTTTAATGATTTTAAATGGATGCTTTGGTATAATGGGTCTATGTGATTGGTGTTTTGCCTCGTGTAATGACATGGAGGCATGTGGTACCCCAAATAATGGATTTGGGTGTGGTTTTTTGGTTTTGACCCTATAAATGATTTAAAAGATGGTTTTGTGTGGTTTTTGGGCTTGAGACCTAATTGATGGTTTTAGTGTGGCCTTGATGGCCGGTGTTGGGACCCCAGTGGAGGGTCGAGTGTTGCAAGGGACAGAGTCCTGCAACGGAAAGAATGAAATGGAAAATGGTTTTGGGAGTAAAACTGGAAAGAGTTTTGGAACACTAATAATGTGTTCTGGAAAGAGACTGTGGTTTACGAGCTGGAGACGGTGTAGGCTGACTTACCGACCAAAAGGGTGAATTGTAAGTTTTGGACTTACCGACCAAAAGGGAAAATGGTAAGTTTCGGACTAACTGGCCAAAGTGGGATGGTATGAGTAACCATGCTGGCGAGGAGGATCGCAAAATAATGCGAAACGGTCGACAAAATCACATCGAAAAATAAAATAAAATGCAGAAATGCAGGACTCGCCACCTAGTCTATTATGGAAGACGAGGAAAATCACAAACATGAAAAATCATGCAAAACAATTAGGACAGGTCTGCGAAAAATAGAGAGATGTGGGTAAGGATCCCTGTTACGTACGAGGAAGGTGTTAGGCACCCTCGTACGCCTGATAAAATCGGTCTTCTATGATTTCTCCAATGAAATGTTGTCTTTTCAGCCTCTTGCTATACGCCCGAGGGAGACATGCCATGCCATGTTTAGTGCCTTATGCTAATAGGTGCATGATGTGCGGGGTGTGTCCTATGCT
>JAMKQA010019024.1:0-11847 GCA_024699735.1 Posidonia australis
GACAAGTTAAAGGTTCGATTGGTGACTAAATGTTATACATAGAAGAAAGGAATTGATTTCTAGGAAACATATTCTCCAGTAGCAAAGTCTACATTTATTAGAATCATACTATTAATTGTAGCACACTTAGATTTGGAATTACATCAAATAGGTATTAAGACTGCATTTCTTAATGGAGAATTACAGAAAGATATATACATGTATCAACCTCAGAGTTTTCAAGTGGAAGGACATGAAAGAAAAGTGTGCTAATTGAATAAATTAATATATGGATTAAAACAATCTTCTAGACAATGGTATATCAAATTTCGCAAGATAATTGTTCAAATGGGATTTATGTCAAACAGATTGGACAATTGTGTGCATGTTATGAAAAGTTGATGCAGTTTTATATTATTGTCTTTATTTGTAAATGATATTTTATTTACCACAAATGACATGGAATTATTGAATAAAGTGAAAATTGAATTTAATAAAAATTTTGAAATGAAGGACATAGCGAAATATCTTATGTCCTTCGAATATAGATCTTTGGGGATCGAAAGTTTGGAATGCTGAATATAACTCAGGAAAAGTATTTAAACTCAATATTTAGAAGGTTGCAACACGAACTGTTAAATTAAAAGGTTGCAACACGAACTGTTATTTACCACAAATGACATGGAATACAAAATTGTGTCCCTGCACCTACACCATACTTGTATAGAAAAAATTAAATAAAAGCCAATGTCTTGGAAAGGGATAGAAATTTATGAAAATGCCATATGCACCAAGCGGTTGGAAGTTTAATAAATGCTATGTTGTGTACTAGACCTGATTTAGCATATTCTGTGAGTTTGGTTAACAGATATCAAAGTAATCCTAGACTAACACAGTGAGAAGCTGTTAAAAAGATTATGAAATATATCAAGGGGACGTTGCAACACGAACTAGAATACCAAGCAGAAATGCTGGAAGTATTAGTTTATTCTGATGTATACTTTAGAGATGATAAAGATGATGAAAAGTCCACATCTAAACACTTATTCATCTTTAGTAGTGGTGCTGTCTCGTGGAGAAGTAATTAAGAAACACAGTTGTGTTACTAGATATGTATAGGAAGTACAATACATTGCATGTAGTACAATCACCACACATACTGTTTAAATTAAAAGATTTTTGAACGACTTATATCTTAACTTGATAAATAGACTAGTTAACATATATTGTAATAATCAAGTAGTAATTAGTCTCATAAATAGTGGTGCTAATAGTTCAAGAAGAAAACACATTAAAATACATTATCATTACTTTCGTGATATTATAAAGAAAAAGTAAAAATAGAGGTGAGTCATATTTCCATTTTGGACATGATTGTTGATTAAGTGACAAAAGGAATTACAACAAAGAAATTCTTCAATCATATAGGTTTAATGTGATTAATGAATATTTCCATAGAAAATGAAAATAGAACGCATTCTCGTAAAATAGTGAGAGTGGATATTGAACAAAATAGATATTTTCTATTTGATATTCATAACCAGGTAGAAAATGTTAAATGTAATCAATGAAGACCACTTACGTTACACCAAGAGAAGGAAATTTCTCTATTAATTTTCAAAAGTGGTTACGAACGGAAAAAAATGTGAGGAAATTTCTTGTCTCGTGCATAAATAGAGATTCATCTCTTATTTTATATGATTTCGACACAATGAAAAATCTTCCGAAAAATATACATATCTTGAAACCCAAATCACTGCCAAAATCGAGATCGCGACATCGTTTATGGTTATATTGTTGCCTGATTAACCGTAGCGTACAACGTTGTCGAGTCTCATAATTAAGCGTCGCCACGACATCAACAGTGACCATTCATCAATTAGGCTGTAGAGAAACCACTCTCGACCACAAGAAAATCCGAACAGAACAGCGACCTGCCACCTTCCACAATCTCCTCCACTCTCATCCTGTCAACCCAAAACATGTGGATCATTTTGTTAATCAAGTCGGACACGCCCATGTGAATCAAGAAAGTTCTACCAATAAGAAAAAAAACGGCGCTCGCTCGTGATTGCATGTAAAGTAATATTTTTAAGGGATTTTTGCTTGCATGTCCTTGAAAAGAAATATATCTACCAATTTGTCTTTATATAGAATCTATTTTTTTCGTATGCCTTTACATAATCCAAAACTTGTCCACATTGTCCTTGTGGTTAAGAATCGTGACTTAATGTAAATTTGGTCCCTCAAGTGCCTAAAAAAAGTCTATTTTGCCCTTACTTGTGTGTCAATCAAAAAGTACGATTTCTTTGCATGCTCTTCTTCTTACTTGTATATCTTTTTTCCCTCTTATATTATTTGCTTGCATGATATTTTCTTTTTAGGAAGCTTTTTTGAATTCCAACAAACACAGACTGTTCCATTTGCTTCTCTTCTCTTATGTTATTTGTTTGCATGTCATTTTCTTCTTAAAAAGTTCTCTTTCTTCGATGATTCATCATTATCATCATCTTCTCTTTTATCAGTTCTTCCTCTTTTACTTTGTCTATTCTTCTTCGACTTCTCTTTCTCTTTCTTGTTCAATTTTCCCTCTTCTTCGTTCTCAATTCATATTGCATTTCTAATGGCTCTATAGGTGTCCAAGTGGAGTCCAATTGTCACCAATGCCTAGATGTTCATCATCTTCAACAACAATGACAACATATGCTTCCTCTACAACTTATCTACATCGTCTCTATATAACATTGTCAAGCTTCTAGAATTCGTAGGCTCCATCTACATGGTGGCAAACAACACATGTGCTTGTTCAACCTATTCTTTTCTAAGACAATTGAGCTTCTATCGTTGCTGTCGGAGATGAAGACTGTAGACATCACACTCTTTTCAAAACCCATTACGTCCAACTACACCACCCATGTCTTATGCAGTGAGGACTGGAATTACTACAAGTTGCTCGTTGCTTCATGCCAAGTTGGAGATGAAGAGTGGAAGGTGGGGCCAAAAGGTCTTGTCAATGTCAATTCAAAGAAGGACGATGTGAAGGAGGGTTGTTGGAGTTTTAAAGGGAAAAAATACACTGGTTATCTTCAATGATGTCATCAGAGATAATAGTGAAGGTGGCGATGGCAACAAAGCTCTCCTCCAATTGCTACTTGCATCCTTCTGATACGACTACGACAATGACAATGATGATAGTAGGGGAATAGGAGAGACTTGAAAAAAGGGAAAAACTCAACAAAAAAAAAATGAAACCAAAAAAAAGAAAAAAAAACTCACTCCTTAAAAAGTGAACAAGAAGAGAGTAAACGTATCGATGGAGGAGGAGGATCGGGAGGTTTGTGCTAGACTTGATGTGCCTATGGAAAAGCAAGCATTGAAGAAAAAAAATCCGATTTAGAAG
The DNA here is from genome assembly GCA_024699735.1 of Posidonia australis. Taxonomy (NCBI): domain Eukaryota; kingdom Viridiplantae; phylum Streptophyta; class Magnoliopsida; order Alismatales; family Posidoniaceae; genus Posidonia; species Posidonia australis. The sequence goes on from JAMKQA010019024.1 coordinate 3,380, forward strand.
CACAAAATAGCATATCAGATTCTAGAAAGCGTTGTAGTTATTCACAGTCGCAGTCTTACTGGTATGTGTTTGAAGTCATTGTTATTTGCCTTCCTCGGCTGCTTTGTGAGGGAAGAAGCACCATCACCTACCTTTCCATCATTACCGTTGGTATTACCGTTGTTCCTCACCTTGAGTAGCACTTTCAAGGAGACAACTTGTTGGATCACCCATAATTTGTTCCTTGACGATCATCTAATTCCCACACATTTCATGATTGTCTTAGCGTTTCATATCAGAAAGGAAGGAGGGTTGTTGGGGTTTTGGAGGAAGAAGAGAGTAGGCATACAGAAGAGAGAAGGCGTGACGGCATGTTAAGGTTTGAATAATCCTTTGTTAATGTGGTATTAAAGGGGGAAGTCAGTCATTTTACACCATGAGTTAGGAGCCTAACTAGGGTTACACAAGGGACAATAACGGCAGAGGCATGTAAACATAATGGATGAGTATGTAAGGAAATACAAGAAAATAGGTTTTATATAAGGGCATCTTAGCAAAAATACTATTTTAAAGGATATGCAATCAAAAATTTCAATTTTGCCCATCACCAATTCGCAGTAAATGCCATCAACTATATGCCCACCACCATGGACCATGAGAGGATTCCAAACAAAAAAACCCATGGTCCATGAGGGCAAATGACGAATTCACGACAGAATATAGATAGATTAATTATTTATTTTGAATTTATATCATATATTTCTAGGGATAGGCATCCAAATCATCTAAAATTGTTAATTGAATCGAATCATTTTTTGTGGTTTAGTTTGATTCTTCAAATTTAATAGATCGATTCAATTTGAAATATTTTCAAATCAATCCATATGATTTAGTTTGTGATTTTTAAAACGGTTTAACTAAACCAAACTAATAAGTTATATATGTACATTAATATTTAAATCTAGTATTAATATATGCAACATGTTAACTTGTTACATTATATGATATCATTATATTAATATATGTAATATACTTAGATTATATTTAATGTCTGTTTGCTTCTTTGGAATTTTATATTATGGTCTAATTCTTTGAAATAATTTAATATTGTGATTAGGTTAGTTGTTTTCCTAATGGAATTTTATATTTTATTTAAAAAAAAGTGTTGTTGTTTATGGATTGAATTTTATTCAAAGTTTTAATATTTATATCACATTTCACTTTCTGGTATGATATACAACAGGAAGGACAAAAGAAAATGTATTAATATTTTATTATTTTTATATATTTTATTAAATAATTAAATCATAGATCGAACCAAATTAAATCAATTATGAATTGTTTGATTTGGTTCAATTTCAATAGGTAAACTTTTAGTCCATGTATGGATCTTAGAATAAAGGCAAGAATAAAGATAGAATTATGAATTGTTTGATTTGATTCAATTTCAATAGGTAAACTTTTAGTCCTTGAATGGATCTTGGAATCAAGCTAAGAATAAAGATAGAATTAAAATAGTAATTCCGTTTGACAAGTCAAATAGTGGAATAAAAGCGGAATAGTGATTCCTTTTATGATCTACTTATTCTAGAATAACTATTCCAAGGGAAAAATAAAATAAAGTTATTCCACTAAGTTATTCTCATACATGTATGTATACGGTGTATTTATTTTTTGTCTAAAATTAATACATATATAATATAATGTATACATATTTTAAACTAAATATATATCTTAATAATTAAGTTGATTATTATTAATCTACATATTTTTCACTTATTCTGATACTTATTCTAATTTTCATCTAAACTAGAATATCTTCCTATACATAGTTATTCAACTTTGAAAGAAAATAACTTCCAAGTTGAATAGTAATACTATAAGAATATTAATATTATTTTTCATTTATTTTTATTTTTCTTATTTTACTTCCAAAAAGAGACTTATGGTTTGATTTAAGAATTTACCAAACCATATCAAACGGTATCTATCCATATATATTGGTTAAAAAAAAAACATAAGATGTGGGTCAATCTTCTATTTTCTTATTCTACGTTCAAAAGAGAAACTTATGGTTTGTTTTAAGAATTTACCAAACCATATCAAACCGTACCTATCCATCTATATTCGTAAAAACAAAAACACAGGGTGTGGGTCAGTTCTCTATTTCCTCGTTTCTCTTCTTTTGATAAAACCAGACGACTGTTGGCCTGTCCTACCTCCAAAGTACAACTTATCTCAAATGTGAGCCCGGAGACTGAGCCGTGTGAATTAAGAAAGAGAGCATGGCCGGGGAGGTTTAAAATATAAATTACAACGATTTCAACTTTGCAAAATCCTTAGTAGCTATTGTAAATTTTTTGCAAAAAATCTTTTTTTTATTGGTAAGTTAGGATTGGCTTCTATTAATATTAACAATCAAGTTCATTTTCCATGAAATTCGAATTTGGATATGGAGTTGTGTAACCACAACTTTTGAATTTTGATCAACTGAGATGATTCTCTTGTAACGACTTTGAAATCTTTATTATAGAAGTAGGGTAAGTGCTAAGCCCATAAGTTTGGTTTTGAAGTTCTTTTTAGGTGAGCTGTATGTGTTATGCCAAGCAAATAGCTTTCTGTATTGGATATAAAAAGTAACTCAAATATGGAAGCAAAAACCTTGGTTAGGCTATCTCCAACCTCTTACCTGCTGTAGAAAAAGAAATGGAGAACTTGTTTAAAACCCACATAAGGTTTTGCATATTGCCTGGGGTTATGCTACTAAACAAAAGCAAGAGGATTTCCTACATTTAAAAATAAAAAAATAAAAGGTGGGAAAACCATCACACTCACAGTCTATTTGTGATAGAGGAGACAGGAGGGAGGGTTTTGGGCAGAGAAATCCGAAGGTGACATGGAGATGGAGAGCTGGTGGAGGAGGAAGCAGCAGACTGCATTTCACATCTTTCCTTCATTCACTCTATACTACTCCCTTCCTCACACTCTTTGTCTCTTCTTCCTGGGCCATTACAGTCATCACTAGAATGGAGGAACAGGAGTAATGCTAGAAGCTTAGGAGGAACAAGCAAAACATGGACATGCTTGGAAAACCCAAAACGCCTCCTCCTTCTACCAGGTCAAACTCTTTGTTTCCTCAATACAAGCATATGTTCTTGAGCTCGTCTTGATCGTTATTTTAGCTGAGCTTTTCTTCTGGGTTCTGTTTGTTTATTTTTTAAAAAACATACCATGTTATTTTTTTAAATATAATTTCTCTTAACACGAGTACTACATTTTTTGTTGTTTTTTAGATCTTCTCTTTTGGGTTGGTGTTTACTCAGGCTACTGTATTGTTCTTCTCCTTGTTACAGAAGAAGTGGAGGTAGTTCCTGTACACTCATTAAAGAAGTACCTGCATATGGCTCGGACTTAGTATCAACGGACGAGGAGCAAGCATTTGCCTCCTCCACTTCTGCTTCTTCCCAATGTGGTATGTTGTTATATCTCTTGATGTATTCTCTCCTTGCTATAGTTAATCCATTTTCTCTGCGTTATGACCTCTTTCGGTCACAGGTCTTGTGCCTTCAGATTCCAAGAGAGTGCTAAGGCATACCTCAGAGGACCAGCAATCCCCCAAGGGAGTCCTTGAAAATGGGTTTAGGTGGTTGTCAGAATCTAGCTCTTCAAATGCCAGTATTTCCTCAAACTCTTCATCCACTCCAGCGCCTTCTCAGTGGCGGAAGTTATTTCGCCTGTGGAGGCCCAAGTCAATCAGAAGGATGTCCACTTTCCCAGCTGCTGGAACTCCAAAGCTGAGGAAAAGCCGCAAAGATGCTCATGTTGCCCAATATGATGACAACAATGTTGGTCCTGATTTCAGCCTATTTAAGTCTTCTTGCAGGAGCTTTTCTATCTCTGAGCTGAAAGCTGCCACTAACAATTTTAACTCCGGTAGGTTTATATAATTTTATGAGTTAAACACTAGTCCATCATGGATGAGTATTTTGTTGCTTTATTAATTCCTTATGTTTCATTTTACATTCCATAGGAAGCAAATCCTTTTGTGATTGGATGTGTCATTTGAAGTTGATATTTACTTACTGGTGAGATTAAAAATTTAGAATCACAAGCATCTTAGTTTAATTAATAAAATTGATATTTTCACAAATTAGACAAGGGATTCATGCACAGTCCCTCAGAAACATAGAAACATGGATACAAATGTTGATATGGGCACAACACAATATCAATACGTGGATAAGAAAATTCATGTAAAAATAGGTTTTTAAAGACTCATGCAATTCATTCCATGCTAAGGGTTCTTGCATTTTCTTTGGTTGTTGTAGTTAATTTTCTCAGGTAAAACTAGTATGGAAGTTTGAAGATGGGTTTAAGTAACATGACATTTTTATGAGAAATTTTGTGTTTTGCAAGCATAAAGGTAGTGTTGGGTGTGAAACTCCGTCAATAAGTCGTTAATCCATGTTATTATAGATCTTTAATCCAAATGCTAGGCAGCTGGCATAACCTGGATTTCATTAAATAAATGCTTCCAATCTAGAAGTAAAAGGTTTATTTTTTCTTTCTGTGTGTATGTTGTACAAAGTGTTGATTGATAAATCAAGTTTAGCATTTGTGGCATTTTCCCTGTCAGATATAGTGAGTTGTTTGAGCACGTATGCTGAATTGCATTGGCAGTCTGAATTTCATTTTCCTGTAAATTTCAAACTATATAATCATTGGCTTAGTGAATTCCTCTACAGCTCTTTTTATACTATTTTTTGTTTTTCTGTAGCATTCCTATGTGCTTTAGGGCAAATCGTCTTTAGTCTATCCCAAGTAAATTGCTTATTTATAGAATCTTATTTCTTATAGATAACATCATTGGAAACGGTGGTTATGCCACAGTTTACAAAGGATGCCTAGAAGATGGCCAGCTTGTTGCAATTAAGAGACTGACCCATGGGAGAGTAGAAGAGCAGACCAGCAATTTCCTTTCTGAACTTGGAATGGTAGTTCATGTAAACCATCCAAATACTGCTAAGCTTATTGGATTCTGTATTGATGAAGGAATGCACCTTGTTTTTCAACTTTCTCCCCATGGTAGCTTGGCTTCTCTTCTTCATGGTACTACCATGTCACCACTCAAGAACATGAACATGAATTTTCTATCTTAAATTTGTTTGGTTGACTAGCTTTGATCTTCCTTGTTCTAAGATTCGAAGGGAAAACTTGAGTGGGGTATACGGTACAAAATTGCCATAGGAACTGCTCAGGGTCTTGAATACCTTCATGAAAAGTGTCCTAGGCGCATCATCCATCGAGATATCAAGGCTGCTAATATATTACTCACAGAAAATTTTGAAGCACAGGTATAATTTCTGGCTGGCAAATTTTTCTTATGCTTTCAAAGCATGACAACCATGTGTTGCATTTTTTCTTGCTATATTGCTAGTCCAAAACCACTTAGGCCCCATTTGGATCTGATTATGGGTCCTTAGTTTTCTCTGTAATCTGATGTGACATATAATTGGAACCAAATTTCTTTGGCATGACTGATCCAGATTATTCCATGTGCAGATTCATGTGCATTGTTAGACTTATTAGTTAACTATTAGTCTATTTGGATTATTGGATATCCATTTATTGGATATTCCTATATATATGTAACTCTTATCTTCTATAATAGAATCAATTCAATTCATTCTTTCTCCTTTCACATGATATTAGAGCAAGGTTTTTTTAAAAACAAAAAAAAAGGGAAACCTTCGCTGCCATAACCCCTCAAAGTAGTCGCCTACACCACTTCCACTCTGCTATCGACGATTGTTTTTCGGTGGATGTTGCCCTCTTGCCAGATCTCCCACCTCCTTCTAGCAACTCCTACCGTGTCGCCAGGCCCTTCTAGGGCTTCCACTATTGTCAGCCAGCTCCTTCTGAACTTCCTCCATCGTTGACAGACAAAAAGAGGTGGATTCCTCTGCCATGCCAAGTCTTCTTGGTATCTCTGGTAGCTCGGCAGCCCTGTTGGTGACTGTTGCATCGTGATCTAGGCTGTGGACATCATTTTTCTTCTATTTAGTGCCTTTGGACTAAGACTGCATGTTCGGGAGGTTGATTTTTTCGTGTCCCGAATTGAGACTACATGTTTATGAAGTTATCTAACTCTTTACTATCATTTCTTGCTATTGTTCCTGTCTGATTAGATTGTTCTTGCTGCTGTTCCACTCTGATCAGGTTGTATTGTGCTGTGTTTTGGTGATTTATGGCCTCTTTTTCCTTGTCTAGAGATGCACTTGTGAAGAATTTGACTGCTACCTTTGTTTGACTTAGTGGACAAATTTATTTGCTTTGGTCTCATGTCTTTGAGACGTTTCTTAATGTCTATAGGAAGATTCACCGTCTGACATATGATCTTCTTGATATCAAGGATATTGTTTATGAAGATTGGTGTACTGATAATTGTGTTGTTATATCTTAGTTTGTTAACAGTATAGAAGTTCGCATCCCCAGAGGCATCATAATGCTCAAGTCTGTCAAGAAAATCTAAGATACCTTGAAGAGCATCTATGGTCATGAAAAGAATATTTCCTAGATATATGAGATCTATGAGTGGATTTTCACTATTTGTCCGACTAATCGTTCAAGATAGGACTACTTCACATCCTCGTGTGTACTTCTAGATGAGTTGGAGATTTATTAATCCTTTGTGGTTGATATCTCCAAGATGTGGGAGTATCATGAGGAGTTCGTTGTTGTTGCCTTTATGTCTGGTCTCAATCTAGAGTTGGGATCATAGATATGGGGATAGATTTTTGGTGTTGAGGTTGTTCCTTCGTTACCATCCACCTCCTCTAGAGTCTTGCAGATTTTTATTGATACACCAGTTGCTATTCCAGATCAATTTGCAATGACTGCTTCCTCTTGTAGTCATGGTGTCATGCCTCAAATTTTCCACAATAATTTAAACAAATTAAATTACGGGAAAATTAAAACTAAACAGTAAAATATCAAACCATCAGGAATCTGTGTATGCGGCTAGCAGACTCCAGACTATATGCACTACGCTAAACCAATCGCATGCCTGCACCTGCGAACAAAACCACAAGGAAAACGCATGAGTGACCAAAGTCACCCAGTACACACCTACGAAAACTGCGGAGAACAAAACTATAATCAATTTTCCTTTTAAATTCCTTTCGCAAATCATTTCCTCAAAGTCTCAGAAACCAGGCTCACACTAGCCAAAACCACAAACCAGGGCTCCACTGACCCAAAACCACAAACAACGGCCCTCAATGGTCAAAACCACACACAGTGAGTCGTGAAGCCAGACGTCAGGCAACCAAACTCTGGCTACACGCAGTCCACTAAGGAGCGACCCTAGTGTTCTGCACTGCCACGGTGAGCCACCCTGTGCAGGAGTCTATCACCGTTCCTTGATTCCCCTCTCACAGGAGAACCTTTAGAAGCCAACCCCTTCATGGGAAGGCTGTCCTGTCTCTCAGGACGTTACCAGCTACGGGGCACGTGTCCCACCCGTACTGGCCACCACAGGGTACGCCTCCTCAGGACGTTCTCCACACACGGTGCTCAGGAGGGAGTGTCATACCTCCACACCCAACAACAGGTGTCCCAAGGGATCACCACTGATGGCCCACGATCCCCTCTCACAGGGACAAAACACGGCATCTAGAAAGCCATCGAAAACACTTTGTAAAACTCACTTGGGCTCAGAATCGGCATGCCGAAATCAAATTCGGTATGCCGAAATCCCCTGATTCGGTATGTCGATTCTAAATCGGTATGCCGAATTGGGGTCAACGGTCAACACTCAAGTCAAATTCGGTATACCGTCTAAAAACGGAAAATCGAATTTTGACTAGAGGACCCAAACTGACAGAAAACGACTCAAACCCTATCGTCCAAAATTACCCCAACTGGGACCTCCGATCGGACCCCCCTAAATAAACACCAAAAATCTTGCATAAAACACATGGTGTAGACCCTCGAGTCTACTCCAAAATCCAACCAACAAAACTAAAAATCTATTCACCAAACATCAAGGTACAAAATCACAATAAATTCTAGGAAAGGAAATTTACCTAGATTTCATGCAATCTTAGCATTTTGTACCAATTCCATGCTCTCTATTACAAGGAGTGGAGATGCGTACTTGAGAAATGCTTCCGACGATCCTCGACCGACTCCAGTGAACTCCAGCGTAACCACAGCCAAAGCAACGAGTGACGAAGAGAAGTGCAGTATGGTGCAGCTTATAAAGCCTACGCCTGGAGTAGCTGAACACGTGCTCACCAGCGCGTCTCAACCACCGGCATACCACACAGCAACCAACCGCCAGCCACCACCAACGAGGCCAACTGCCAGCCTCAACCACCAGCGAGGCCAACTACCAGCCTCAACCAGCAGCCCACACGCAAGCGGGCCCCACAAGCACAGAGCCAAACCATGCACAGGAACACGCAAAAAGAAGCCAGCCCACGAGG
>JAMKQA010019025.1:0-18591 GCA_024699735.1 Posidonia australis
GTTTAATTGGATTTTACTTAATTGGGTTTGGTTATTTAATTAATTAGGGTTTTTATTGGATTAATTGTGGATTTTAAATGGATTTTACTTAATTAGGGCTTTATTGGATTAATTGTGGATTTTAAATGGATTTTACTTGATTAGGGTTTTATTGGATTAATTGTGGATTTTAAATGGATTTTACTTGATTAGAATTTCATTTGATTTTAAGTGGGTTGTAAATGTATTTAAGTGGGTTTTTAAATGGATTTTGAGTGGATTTAATTTCATTTGTTTGGTTTCAAGTTTAATTGGGTAAGAGTGGGCTAGTGTGGGCCTGATTGGGCTAAGATTTTGGGTGGTCGCAATCAGAGTATCATCCGAAAGAGTCTGTTGCCAAGTGACTTCAAAATTGAGGTGTCTACAGATACATTTTACTGTTACAAGAACTCCAAACAGTAAGTAGCTATCGGCCCCATTGAAATCGTAAGCCCGATTTCAAAGAAAGAGATTGAAATAGATGAATCTACTAATTAAAATCAATGTTATTGAAATTATAATTAGTTAAAAAATAAATAAATAGATACATTTTAGTGTTACTAGAACTTCAAACAGTAAGTAGTCATGATAATCTGGCTTTGTTGAAATTGTAATCTTGATTTCAAAGAGAGAGATTCAAATAGAGAGTAGATGAGAGAAATCAATATTTTTTAAAAGAGAGAGTATGTGTGTCTATGGTGAGATATGGAGAGAGAAAGAGAAGGAGAAGAAGTCATATGCATGGTGGTGGTGGTGGAGAGAGAGAGAGAAAGAAAAAGAGAGAGAATTATGTGTACGTGCAAAAGAGAGTTAGAGAGGACTACGAGAGGAAGAGAGAAAGGAAATTTTGTTTTCTTGGTTTCTTGGGATGGGATTGTGGGAAGGGGAAGAAGAAGGCTGAGTTGGATATTTTCTTATACAGATCGACAAAGGTTGAGGTAGTGGGAGAGAAATGTTTGGTTATATGAGGCATTAATTGATAAGTAACGAGGTTAAATTGGAATTACTTTTTCAGTTTTAGTTTTGAATTTTGAATGTATAGGAGATAGTGGTTTTAGGAAAACTGATTTTAAGGTTTGGTTATTTTTATTGATCATCATGTTAGGTAATGTAAGGCTAGAATTAAGTCTCATTTTTAATAAATTTGAGGTAAAATGTAAGAGATATGTTCTTTATACATACATATGTACATACATACATACATACATATATATATACACACACATACATATATATATATATATATAATATTCAATAATAAATATTTTTTTAAAAAAACGTACCGACCCATTGAACTAGACCGATCAGCCCACAACCTTTCCTTACCGCAGGCCCTATGTCGTGCCACCCCAACCTGGCTAGCTAACCAGTCCGATCGGGCCATGGAATTTAAGTGGTGAACCAATCCGATTTACACCTTTATTTGGCAATCTCTAAAGTCTCCATGTGTGTCCCACACCTATTGACTCTATGGTTTTATCTAGTAGTAATGTTGCTCATTTTTTGGGTAACATTGCCATCTTACTCATCCCAACTTGCAGGGGTTGAAGCAATTGCTACCATTTAATTCCTCTTTTTGTGTTAGAGTGCAAGTCTAGTAAACTTAGTAAAGCATCATCATGTTTGTATCTCAGTGGAGTCTAAAAACAGAGGTTTTTATTCAATTTGATTCATCTTATTTTTGGGTCTCCTCTTGAGTTTTTTCTTATTTCTTGCTAATTAGTCTAGGATGTTCATACTTATCAAGGCGTCTGCTTAGACACCAAGGAGTTATAAGCAAGTTGGACTTTTCAAGGTCCAGTCATATATCAATTTTTTTGAATCTTTATTGGATATTAATTTAAATATTCTATTTTTTGTATATTTTAATGTCTAAGTGTTTAATTGTGTCTAGAATGTATGTATCATTGCATAATTGTATATAATAATATAATATGTACAAAAAATTCTAAAATTTCTATTTTATTTAATTTATTTATGATGCATAGACACCCCAATTAAGTGCTAGTTCGTCTTGACACCTTGATAACCTTGGTTGGCACATTACCATGTGAAGTAGTTTATGCACTTGTGGTTGGTGATGCAAAGGTCGTGTCATGAGCTCATGCATATCCTTAGGGACTTTTCTAATATAGTTCTCTTGTTCAACTTTTGTCTACTTTAAACAAATTTACCCAAAAGAAGAAAAACATTTTCTAGAGACAATGATTTCAAAACCAGGGGCTGAGGTAAAGGATTAGTTTTTTTGAACATATAGAGCTCGATCATTGGATTCTTTCCACATGTATATGGAACTCAATACGTGAGAATTCAGGTATCTTTTAATTTCATCATATATATACTATGGAAAACAAACATTGTGGAAAGATGTTATTTGTTAAAACAAAAAAAACACAAAAACACTAGATTTCCAAGACATGAACAAGCAAATCCAACCAAGTATTGCATTACATCGAACACACACATTATCTACGGTCTTGGAGGTCAATTGGGGTATATTGACTCGTCTAACTTCTCCATTATTATTTGGAGTTAGACCAAGTTTAGAGTTGATTATGTCCTTTTAAATTAACTTCAAGCTGGTAATAACCAAAATGTGAAAATAGTTTGAAAATAAGTACAATGCAACTAATATTATTTTTCTCGCCACACAACGAACAACTGATCTAAACGAACCCTCCCATACTAATTTAAATAAGTAAACACGCAACTAATACTATTTTCCTCGCAACGCAACGAACCATTGATCTAAACGTATCCTCTCATACTAATTTAAATATGTAACATGCAACTAATACGATTTTCCTCACGCAACTAACCACTGATCTAAATGAACCCTTCCACATGTGACAGTCTGAATGTGAACATGTACATTATTGTTATTTTGGAGTTGACAGTAGATAAATAGAGTTTAATTTCAAAATGTCCAAATGAATTTGTTATGTGAAACAGCTGGCATCACATGTGTGCATAAGGGTGTTCACATCACATGTACAGTATGGTTATTTTTGGAGTCCTGAAACAGCTCGCATGCCATGAATGCATTAGTATAACGAGTAGTGTTGAGCCATGGCCCATGAGAGAGATACTCAACTATATATACCCCGTCTCTGACCTTTTTCCCCATCCAAATGAACTCTTCCTTGCGTCTTCTCCAGCTTTCGCTAACCTTTTTCCCTATCCTTCACTAATCCTTTCCTCTTCGGCCATTTCTGCTCTCCTTGGTCTCCTGCAATGTTTTAGAGTTTTTGTTTGGGAGTGTAGGGAGAGAAGATGGCTGGAGGCGTGGTGCCTGGGGCTGCCGGCGATGGGGAGGAGTTCGAAGCCAAGATCACGGTCTACATCGTGATCTATGGAAGCATTGCGGCAAACGGAGGGCTAATGTTTGGATACAATATTGGTATTTCAGGTATATCTACTGAAATGTATTACATATCATCACCAATCATTACATACTTCTTGCTTATTTCCGTAAGTACTTCAAATTTAACGATTCCTAAAAATGCCTTTTTGTCGTGGCTCCTCGATACTTCGCCGGAGCAATATTCTCGAACAAGAAAAGAAGGTTCTCCTCGATGTCGGTCTTGTGAAGCCTCTTTTCTTGTCCGAGATTGCTCCAGTGAAGTATCAAGGAGCCCTGAGCATCCTGTTCCAGCTCGACGTGACAATCGGGATCTTCGTTGCGAACATCGTGGACTACTTCACATCGAACATTCACCGATGGGGCTGGAGGTTGTCCCTTGGGCTTGCCGACGTGCCCGCCGTGATCCTCTACCTTGGGTCGCTACTGATCACCGAGACACCGACAAGCCTCATCGAGCGGGAGAAGGTTGACGAAGGCAAGGCCATGCTGAAGAAGATCAGGGGCACGAACAAGATCGATGTCGAATTCAATGAGTTGGTGCAGGCGAGTGAGCAAGTGCGCCAAGTGAAGCATCCTTTCAGGAACCTCATGAAGCATAGGAGCTGGCCGCAGCTCGTCATCATCATGCAAGTGTTCCAGCAGTTTACCGATATCAACACCATTATGTTCTACGCACCAGTTCTCTTCCAGACCATTGGGTTTAAGAACGACGCTTCGTTGCTGTCAGCTGTCATCATGGGCAACGTCAATGTTGTTTGCACCGTTGTGTCTGTTGTTTCGGTGGACAAGCTCGAAAGAAGGTTCTTGCTTCTGCAGGCCTACGTCCAAATGCTCATCACTTAGGTAGATTGATTGATATTAAGCACATTATTCGAACTTTTCTCATGATTTGGTTCTGCTATGAAAAATTAATCAATAAAATGAATCATTGAACATATGTATCTGCTGTGTTGTTGTAGACGACGATGGGAGGTATTTTGATGGTGAATCTAAAGTTGACGAACTCTCTCGAACCAAAAGTGGCAACGTGGGTGGTGGTGATCATGTGTCCGTGTGTCTCAGGTTTTTCTTGGTCGTAGGTTCTCTTGACTAGTTCATTTCTACCAAAGCCTTCTTGTTGGAGACAAGGACGGTAGGATTCGTATTCACGGTGAGTTTTAACATGATTTTCACCTTTATCATCATGCAGGCTTTCCTATCCACGAATGTCACATGAGAGTTGGGATCTTCTTCTTCTTCTTCTTCTTCTTCTTCTTCTTCTTCGCAACGTGGATAGTCATCATGGGTTTGTTCATCATGTTCTTTTTACTAGAGGTGAAACGTGTACCAATGAATGAGATGGTGGACTAGATCGGAAAGAAACATTAGTATTAGAAGAGATACATGATCAATGGTCAGAGGAGAGACGAAAAAGGTATTGAGAATGGAACCTAAGTATGATGGGAAAAAAAGGAAGCTTTACGTGAATTGGATTTTTAGAAATGTAGATTAGAAAGAAGGGTAAGTACGCACTAAAGGTTTTTAGAATGTTGCTCTCATTGCTTTACTAATTTGTTGTTACATGAAAGATGCAAGTAAAAGTTGGTTTGCACTAAGATACAGGAGTTCAAATGCAAATTCTGTGCTTAAATTGAATATAATGGAATAGATATTTCAAATACAACAAAAATTATGGGTCAAATTCGTTCCCAAATTCAACCACATGTGCCATCTTTCTAACTTATAGCTCTAAAAATCCAATTGTAAGTAAAGCTTTTTTTCCCCCAACATACATGAGTCCCCTTTCCAACACCTTTTCCCCTTAGGCCATCATTGCCTCCCTTTTAGTCATTGACCATGTATTTCTTTTAGTACCAATGTTTTTTTCAGACTTTGTCGACCGTCTCATTGATTGGCATCTCTTTCGTCTCTGGCAACAAGAACACGACAAACAGACCTATGACGACGATCCACACTACGAAGAAGAAGAAAATCTCAACCCTCATGTGACACATCATTGGTAGGAATGCTTGCAAGATGATGAAGGTGAAGAGCATGTTGGAACTCACTGTGAACACGAACCCTGTCACCCTTATCTCTAGTGGGAAGGTGTAGACACCCCAATTTCTCAATTTTACAGGTTGAAAGTGTGGTGGTTGGGCTTTCAAATACCAATGAGTTCTAATCCTAATTGAATCCACTTAATTCAACCAAAGCCCATTAAGCCCATGGAGGCCCATTTAATCCATCAAAACCTAGTTGAGGCCCATTTAATTCCATGAAGGTTCATTTAATTCAACCAAGGCCCATTTAGCTCATGGAAGCCCACTTGGGCCCATGAAGGCCCATGAAGGCTCACCAAGGCCCCATTTAATTCATCCAAGGTCCATTTAATTCCATGAAGGCCAACCAAAGCCCATGGAGGCCCATTTAATTCCATGAAGGCCCATTTAATTTAACCAAGGCCCATTTAGCTCATGGAAGCCCACTTGGGCACATGAAGGCCCATGAAGGCTCACCAAGGCCCATTTAATTCAACCAAAGCCCCTTAAGCCCATAAATGCCCACCAAGGCCCATGAAGCCCACCAAAGCCCATTTAAGTCCACTTTCTCAACATCCTTAGATTTGTTATAAGGTTTGTTAGTGATTAGTTAGAAGCTTAAGTGTTGGTTAGGTTGTTAAGAAGTTGTTAGGTAGTTATAGTTTGCTGGAGTGGGTTGTTATAGGTTTGTTAGGACCTAGTGGACTTCCTTGGCTATAAATAGAGGCCTGGTGGTCTGAGAGAAGGAAGGGGATCCGAGAGAGAGCTCCAGGAAGAGAGAGGAGCTCGTAGTGGAGAGGGAGAAGCAATTCTGACGACCTTTGGCAAGCTGTAAGGAGAAGATCCCACTGTCAGACCAGGTACGTCATCCTCTAGCCACAATTAGCATCAATTTTAGTTTGCTAGGACTCCCTGTGTTCCCTGGAGTCGATTCCAGCAAAGCCAGAGGTCTTCCCTGGCTGGAATTGTGGTTTCAGACCTCGTCGGAGTCGATCTCCGACAACAGAGGTGGGGGCACGAATCTAGTGGTTGATTCGTGCCCTAAGGTGCTCTATCTTCCTCCCCTGGGCCTCCTGTTATTCAACCCGTCGAAGTCTCGCTTCAGTCACTGTGGAGGGCGCCAGTAGAAGATCGCCAGAGTCGCTGCACCCCGCCGGCGTCGGAGAAGAAGACTGGAAGCAGCCTTTGAACGTGTGCCTCCCGCTCCACAGAGCCTCTCCAAGCCACTGAAAATGTTCCACGGCAAGCCTCCAGCGCTCCATAGCCTTCGGAGCCAAGCCTCGAGCACTGGATCATGCCCGCGCTCAAGCTCACTGGAGAAGACGACGACGACGTAGTCGGAATCCACCAGTGCGCGATCTTCCTCCACCTTGATCCCTAATGGAGGGGGATGCTCCTCTCAACACATCGAAGGCACCTGGACCTCTGGATCACGGACCGCAGCTCTCCAGTAGCCTTCTTCTTCCCCGACGCCGTCACCGGAGCACCTCGACGACGAGGTAGGTGGGAGGCCTGCTCCCACCGTTAGATCCTTGATCCAATCTATTGGATCAACTTCTCCTTTTCTCCTCTTGTTTAATGTGGCCTCTGATCTTAGATCAGGCTTCGGGATGCCCTGGAAGAGCATCCCCGGTGGTCGTCGACAGCAGAGCTCTGTCGCCGGCGGTCGTCGATCTTTCTTTTCTTTAAAAATTTAAAAAATGTTTTTCTTTTAATAAAATTCAGTAACTTTTAGCCTGTTACATTTAGGTCTTTTTATTATTACAAATAGGTCCTTTTCTTACATATAGGTCTTTCATCATTTTTTTTCATAAATCGTTTGAATAAAGTTTTTACTGAAAATATTGCAATTTGCCCCCTCAACATTTAAAATAATGTTTTCTAGGTTTAAGAATTTAACAAAAACCCTCTGGATTTCTTTTAATGCATTTTAATTCAACTTTTTTTGCATAAAAGACCCTAAACTTCCCTCAAACCTTCTTGAGTGCACATTTTTCTGTGAAAATTGTATTAAAGCCCCTGAACTTCATCAAAATAATTCAGAATGTTTGTTTTCTCTGGTTTATTTGCACTTTAGCCCTTATATTTTTCTGAAACTCTCTAGAATGCACATTTTGCTGGTTAAATTGCATTTGGACCCCTGTATTCCTTTGGAACTCTCCAGAATGCATTTTTCTTTGGTTAATTTGCACTTTAACCCCTGGATTTTTATTGAAAACTTCTCTGAAGCATATTTCTTTTGGTTAAATTGCATTTTAACCCTTAAACTTCACTGGAACTTCTTTGAAAGCTTGTTTTCCTGGTTAAGTTACATTTTAACCCCTGATTTCTTCTGGAATTCTTATGAATACATTGTTTTGTTGGGTAAATTGCATTTTAACCCCTGTACTTCACAGTTTTTACACTGAATGCTTGTTTCCTAGGGTAAAATGACTGTTTTGCCCCTGAGACTTTCTGAAATTTTCTTGAATCATTTTTCTTGCATAGTTTACTCTGAATTTCCATAGAATGACATTAAGTGCATGTTTTAATGGTAAAATTGCATTTTGACCCCTAGGAAACTTCAATTTGACTAGAATTGCACATTTTTGCACATTTGGCCACAGATTTCTTCATAATTGCATAGAATGTGTTTTCCTATGTATTTTTGATGATTTGGGCTTCAGAATTTGGATTTTTTACACAAGACCCCTTGGAATCTTCGTTATTACATTCATACATGCATTTTGCACTTTTTGTGGCACCTTTTCTTGCTTTTGCTTCCTTGCTTTTGCGCACACATTCCTAGTTTGTTTCTAGCTTGGTTTTCTCGTCGCTTCCTGGATTTCGCCTTTAGACTTGTTTTGGCTTTCCATCGCCTAAGGGCGTACAGTAAAAGGCTTGACAAAGCCGACATTGTCCCGAAATGAGGATTATTTTCCCCTTTTTGATTTTCTCGGATTTATTCGAATTTTCACTAATTTGCGAGACGCTTTCCGAGAATTTCTTGATTTTCCTCATTGCCCAAGGCGTACAGTAAAGCGGCATTCTCCATGCCTACATTTGACCCTCGGATTAGCTTTTCCTTTATTTCATTTCTTCACTTTGATTTGACATGTTTTCAGTCAGATTTAGCATGGGCATATAGAATAAGCAAGCATACATTCATAGACCATTGACAATAGGGAAACCTAGAAAGACCGAGTTTTCTCGGACGCATGGGGGTGCCTAACCCCTTCCCTATGCGTAACCAGAATTCTTACCCTAACTCTGGCCTGCATGCATTTGTGCATTATCCATTAGGCAAGGAGCACACACATACATTCTGCACCTTGTTTGCTTCTCAATTTTCTTGCGTTTTTGGTTTTCCTTGTCTTTCCATTAAAAGACTAGATGACGACTCCTTTCCTTATCCTTTTTATCTTCCCTTGGTGTTTCCGGGTCAAGTCTTTTCCTCCGGATTCACCATCTTCGTCGTGACCATAACGGATCTCCTCGTGTGCTTCCACGCACTCAGTAGGAGGAGAGCCGTGCAAGGGTTCCACCGGCATGGTCACAGAAGGTCTTGTTGGGAATGAGCCAGTCAAGAGGATCCTAGGACTAAGCAAAGTTTGAGACGTACAAACACACGAACATCACCATCCACACTGCCACTTTTGGTTTAAAAGAGTTTGATTATTGATTGTGGAAGATTTTGTAGTTTTCCATAACTAGATAATTCGTTAATTGGTGAATAAATATTGTATTCATGTGGTTCAATATTTGTAGCAAAAAAAATATGTAATATCAGATCAACCTTGTACATCATATGAAGCAATGGAGTTGTATTAAATGTTACAGATAATGTTGGTAAATGGTCACTAAAGACTATAAAATAAATAACCATAAAAGAGAAATAAATTCATGGAATGAAATATTCTTGGAATAAATTCATGGAATAAAATGTTTCTGGAATAAATGAAATAAATAAATGAATTGAATCATTCATTAAAGAGAAAATAAGAACATTACGCATAAATGAACGACCGATTTGGTCGACTCTTTGGGAACGGTTATGAGATGAGGATGGGAGTTGTTAGGGTGGAGGGGTAGTGATTTGTTAGCTTCCTCTATAAAAGGAGAAGGGTTGGATCATAGAAAATTAATTCAAAAACATACTGAAAAGTACTTCTTCGTTGCTAAGCATTAATGTCTCAACAACTTTGTTCCATGTTTATGTAATATTTGTGCCTGGATTATTTAGAATAAAGGTAATTAATTTTGTAATTTGGTTAATTAGCTTAACAATATGATTTTGTGTTGAACTCTTTCTATTAGTTAATAATTGTCTTTGGTATTTTCCCTTACTGTGTAGTATTTTGGACTAATGTGTGTGCGACATGTGAGTGTGTGACTAGTACGAGGCTGAAGTCAACTCTTCATAGCACTCACCACCAGCCACTATTTACCTTTCTTGCCTGTAGACTTCCACCATATCGTCCATGTTGAATCTCGTATTTGGTCGAGATCTCTAGTGGCTTAGCGACAAGAGGGGCGAGGATAATAAATGGAGGAAAGGTGGAGGCATTGGGATCGGCACATTGAGAGAGAAGAGAAAGATTTGGGTGAAAACTAAAGAGGAAGAGAGGGCTAGAGAGAGAGAGAGAGAGGTAGCATGTTTTTGTTGGTGGGAGAGGATCGTTGGAGACTCACGAGTCCGAAGGGACGTCGAGGAGGGAGAGAAGGCCGTCGAAGGAAGGAGGGATCGACGAAACCATCGAGTGTATGCGTTCCCTTTTCTTCCTCTCTTCTCTGAATTCAAGCTTTAATTTCGTGATTTATGTTAGGATTCTGGTTAAAAAGCATGAATATGTGTTGATTGGCATGTGATCATGGATGAATGTGAATTCTATAATTTTTCCATGTTTTATCGTGTAATTTAGAAGATTTTTAGAGAAATTGCTACAATGACTTGAGATGAGTCTTCGTAGTTTTTGAATTTATATCATGAGATATATGCAATAGTTTTTAATGAAACTTGTCTCAAATAGAAGTAGACTTGGCATGCTAGTATATATGTTTTATGTAGGATTTGTGGTTCACCAGAAAGGGGTTTGTCAGAGGTCTTAATTCCAACAAACAAAAGAATTTTCATTAATGTGGTAGAATGCAACAATGTTGTGGTACCCACTTCTAATGATTGATGGATTGATTCAGGTGTAATGTGACACATTGCAAAAAACAAAGAAAGAGTTGGAATCTTTTACAGAATTTAAATCTGATGGACAACGCATCTATATAGACAACAACACTTATCTAGATGTAGAAGACATTGGCACCTACTAGTCCTAGCCTGATCTTAGCCATAGTATTATGGTACTAAAGGACGTATTTTATGCTCCTAGTATGAGACGGAATCTAATCTCTGTTGCTACTCTCATAAAAAATGGTTTAGAAGTACGTTTTTACAATAAACACGTATCAATTGGAAAAGCGAAGAAAGTCTTTGCTATGAGTTTTATGTACCAGAATATGAATTATTTCGCATTCCTGTAGTTGAAAATGAAATGAATAATATTGATGTTGCTTCTTATCATTCCTTGGATTCATCATCTAATTGTGATTTATGACATTTTAAATTAGGACATATTAGTAAATCTAAAATGGAATAAATGATTAAATTGAATATGCTGCCTAATCTTAAAAATTTAAATTTGGAAAATTGTCAACATTGCTTAGTTGGAAAAATGACTAAGAAACTCTTTAGAAAAGAAATTAGGTCGAATGAATTGTTGGGCTTAATTCATTTAGATGTTTGTGGTCCACTTAGTGTTAAAACTTATAGCAATAAGGAATATTTTGTGACATTTATAGATGATTTTTCTAGGTATGCCTATGTTTATTTGATATCTTATAAAACCGAAGTATTGAGCTGTTTTAAGAGATACAAGATGGAAGTTAAAAAACAACTTAGAAGGAATATTAAAGTATTAAGAACAGATAGGAGTGGAGAATATAATTCAAAGGAATTTAAATTTTTTTGTGTGTAGCATAGAATTAAAAGGCATACTATAATGCCTTATACGCCATAATAAATTGGTGTGGCGGAAAGGAAAAATAAAACTTTAATGAATTCCATTAGGTGCATATTTTCACATTGTAGTCTCTCTAAAGAATTTTGAGAAGAGACTGTACATACAGTAAATTATGTACAAAATAGAATACCCATCAAATCTGTTCTAAATACACATTATGAATTGTAGACCTGAAGAAAGTCTAATTTAAACCATTTAAGGAAATGGGATTCTATACCACATGTGCTTATTCTTGAACAATTAAGGGATAAGTTGGATTCTAGAACCTTAAAATGTTGATTTATAGGTTATTGCAAAAATTCATTTAGTTATGGATTTTTTCATAATGAAAAAGAGATCATTGAATATAGAGATGCTACTTTTCTTGAAAATCTAAAGGAAGAGGAACAAAATAAAAATGATAAGGAACTTATGCTAATAAATGACGATTATTTCAATGATGTCTTGGAATCAAACCCTGAGAATGAAGGAGAACATCAATCTAATATGGAAAATGTAAATGAACCTATGGAAATTATGTGTGGAAATCAAAATGAGTCTATAAATGGAAATGAAGAAACTATAGATAGAAATGTACAAGAGCAAGTTCCTATTAGCAACAAAAGAATGAGATTTGAACCTTCATGAATGGAAGATTATCATTTAGATTCTTGTGAGCCTTCATGTTTGTTAGTTGATATGGGAAAGGAAAATCACATGAAACCTATAACATATAAAGATGTAATTGAATCACATGAAAAGGAATTATGACTGGAAGCCATGAATAATGAAATTGATTCAATGAAGAAGAAGGAGGTTTGGGAATTATGTGATTTACTTGATAATAAAAAGACTATAGGATGTAAATGGGTATTTAAGAAAAAATTAAAGGTTGATGGGTCTATTGACAAATATAAGGCCCGATTAGTTGCTAAAGGATATACACAAAAGCCAGGAATTGATTTTCAGGAAACTTATTCACCGGTAACTAAGTTTGCATCTATAAGAATAATATTAGCTATTGTAAAATACTTTGATTTGGAATTACATCAAATGGATGTAAAGACAGCATTTCTGAATGCAGACTCGCAAGAAGATATATATATGTCACAATTTGAAGGATTTCAGGTGAAAGGACAAGAAGATAAAGTGTGCAAATTAAATGAGTCAATATATAGTTTGAAACAGTCATCCAAACAATGGTATATTAAATTTCACAATGAGATTGTGAAAATGGAATTTGTTTCAAACAAATTGCATAATTGTATATATGTCAAGAAAAAATGGGAGTAAGTTTGTAATATTATCCTTGTATGTGGATGATATTTTGCTCATTAGAAATGATAATAGGATGTTGAATGGAATAAAGAAACAACTTAGTTTAAGATTTGATATGAAAGACATGGGGTAGCAACTTACGTCCTTGGAATTCAGATCCTGAGAGATCGGAAGTCTAGAATATTGAGTATAAATCAGGAAAAGTACTTATGTATTATACTTAAAAGGTTTGGAATGTAGAATTGCAACCCAATACCTACACCGTATGTCTTTGGGAAAAGGTTAAGAAATGACTAGTGTCTTAGAAAGGAGAAAGAACCATTGAAAGTGCCTTATGTTCAAGCGGTTGAAAATTTTATGTATGCTATGATGTGTATTAGATCAGGCTTGACACATTCTGTGAATTTGGTTAATAGGTACCAAAGTAATTCTGGAACAACACATTGGGAAGCTCTTGAAAGAATAATGAAATACATAAAAGGAACATTGTACCGCAAGCTTACTTATCAAGCAGATGAGTTTAAAGTGTTTGGTTATTCTGATGCAGACTTTGGTGGTAACAAAAATGATGGAAAGTTCACACCGGGACACTTATTCATCTTTAGTGGTGGTATTGTATCTTGGGATAGTAAAAAACAAGGGTGTGTGGTTAGATACACATAGGAAGCTAAATTTATTATCTGTAGTACAACAACGATGCATGTGGTTTGGATCAAAAGATTTTTGAATGATTTGAATCTTAATTTTATAAATGGTCCATTGGAAATATATTGTGATAATCAAACTGCGATTAGTTTGATAAATAGTGGTACAAATAGTTCAAGAGGAAAACATATTGAAATACAATATCATTATATTTGTGATATTGTAGAAAAATGAGAAGTAAAAGTAAGTTACGTTCTAACGGATGATATAATTGTTGATCCTTTAACTAACGAAATTCAAGCAGAAAAATTTATAAAATGTATTGGCTTGATGGGATTAAGGAGCATTTCTATAGATAATAGAAATGAAGAACATTCTTATGAATAGTAGAAGTAAAAATTGAAAATTATTCGCTTTACAAATAGTGGGAGTGAAAATCAAGATTATACATCTCAATGCATGGAATATTATAAATGGTCTTTATGACCATGTAGGAGATATTTGCATATGATCATTACAGACCATGAAATAAATGACCATGAAAGAGGAATAAATTCATGGCATGAAACGTTCATGGAATAAATGAAGTAAATGAATAAATTAAATCATTCATTAAAGAGAAAATAAGAACGTTATGCACAAATGAACAATCATTAGGCCTGTAAACGGGGAGGGTATTTACCCACAACCCGTCCCGACCCGCCCCGTTTTATAAGGGTAAGGGTTAGCAATTTTTTAACCCGTTACCCGTTTACCCATCACCTGCTTTACCCGCGGTCTCATACGGTACGGGTAAGGGTTATTATCTACCTGTCACCCGTTTACCCATTATGTAAGGGTTATTATAGTAATTTTACATTAACTATATAAATATATAATATTATATATATATATATATATAGTTATATATATATATATATATATATATATAGTTATATACTTATATGCTGTTACCTAATAAAATCCTAAATCCTAACTCCACTTCTCCAGTCCTCCTCCTCCCGTCCTTCGCTTCCTCCTCCTCCTCCTTCTTCTTAGTCGTCTAACGGTCCCTAAACACTCCGGGCTTCGACTCTCTCTCGATCGCTTTCCTTCAGTCCTGGATTGCTCTCCTCCCAGACTCGATGGGCGGTGGCTCTCCTCCTCGATCGATGATCCCTCTCCTCCTCAGGCTTCCCATCCGACGGTCCCTAATACTCTGGGCTCTAGCTCTCTCCTGATCTCTCTCCTCCAGGCTCCAGTCCTCCTCGATCGCTCTCCTCTCGGACCCGGTGGGCGGTGGCTCTCCTCTTCTTCTCAGGCTCCTCTTCCAGTTTATTCCTGTTTTTATGAAGTTTTTGTTGTGAAAACGTGAAATATATCTTTGATATCCCCAAATCTATATTTTCCAACAATGTTCTTGCGTGTTTAAGCAGATATTGTGGCAAATTTAAATTTTTTGTAGCAATTCTATTAGTTTTCTTTTGTAATTTTATTATATTTCGTGTGTTAGTTGTAGTTTTATCGTGTTCTTGCAAGATTTTAAGAAAAACGCAAGTTTAGAGTAGATTTTGAGGAGCTTGATTACAGTTTTGTATGTGGAAATCACTTTAAATACTCTTCTAGGCTGTTCATGATTTTTTTCTGCTGCAAGTCTACAAATCTGTGACTGAACCTTATTTACAGTAGCATTTTAAGTGTTTATAGTTAGGTAATGTTGAATAGAGGCATTCCATAGAGTTTTTGGTAGAATGTCATTGCTTCAACTTTAAGGTGATTTCCTTCATTGACGTTTTTGTTGTGAATTTCTACGATATATTAGGGCAGCTATTATAAGTGTGATTAATTTTCCTAGATAGAGAATTTAAAGAGCTTTCCAACGGTGTATTTGTAGACACCTCGATTTTGAGGTAACGCATTGATAAGGCTCCAATTGTTGCTTTGGATATGGCTGACCCTTGGACCAATCCCTTAGCCCATAGCAAGTCCGCGGCCTAGTTAGAAAATCAGACCAATAGGGGAGAGCACCTAGCTAGCACACCTACCTAGCACACCTAGCTAGCACACCTACCTAGCACACCTAGCTAGCACACCAACCCAGCACACCAACCTAGCACATCAACCTAACGCACTTCCCTAGCACACATCGGTGGCGCACTTAGCAAGCGCACATTCCCGGCGCACAAGGCTGCGGCTGTTGGCTTTCCACCTTCTTTGGCTGTTACCTCCAGCAGCGAATGTGCTGTGGAATATTCCAGGCTCTTCGTCTGCGAGACCCTCCTTATACCTGTAACTCATCCCTGAGAGCTCCCTATAAAAGGACCTCCATAGGTACCATTTTGAAGGACACAAAAGAAGAGGACGAAATCCTGAGAATTGAGAATCTTGAGTAGAAATCCCTACACCCAGCCATTTTCTACTCTAAAACCCGACCTTTGCACGAGCTTCTCCTCCAGTCCAACAGCCTGTTTTCATTCCCTAGGGCATCTCCTTGCGTCCTAGAGCCTTCCAAGGACTATCTTTGACCTGCGTCGGGGCTCTGCTTAGCATCCAGCCTGTCACCACTTTCACCGCACTGCTTCGGGCGGGCGCCCGTGTCGTGAGTTCACTGCGCGGCGGCAGTTTTCCAACACTCTCTGCATTTGCCAACTAGGCCACTGCCTCACATAGTGGACCTAGCAGCAGCAGCAGCAACACCAATCCACCCAGGAAGCGGGATTCTCCCAAGAACTTCGTCTCCTACATTAGAGCCCCTGCTGCTCCAGCAGATGTCCGCCCGCTCGCACAACACCAAGTAGTTTATGCACGCACACCTACACCTAGGACACAGCATGCATCGCACATTACCCCCACTGCCACACCTGTATATCCTAAACCCTCGGCTAGGACGCGCTCACCGTTGGCACATCCACAGCCGAAGCGACAACGCCGTGACCGATGCCACTATACCCCTTTAGTGGAGCCGTTGAGCATGGTTTTCCCTAAAGTCACATCTTTGCTGAGGTTGCCAGAGGTACGCCCTCCGCTTAATCCGCTGCCATCTTGGTACAATGCTAATGCGTTCTACAATTTCCATCGCGTGGTTGGCCACACGACGGACAATTGCTTCACACTTAGGGACGCTGTCCAGGATCTGATTGACTAGATGGTCATTGTGATTGACACTCAGGCAGCCACCCCAGCACGTTCCCCAGCAGCACATCTAGCACAGCAGGCACAACCAACACACCCTAGCATAGTTAGTCAGCCTTTGTCGTAGCATCCGCCTCCAGGAGCGCTAGGTTCCTCGAGAGTTAATTTTGTTTCATCCGCTTCTTCTAGGTCAGTTTCATCTCCTATCTGTCCCACCACTTTAATTCATGATGTATCTTCTCCTTTTCCCCATCATTTGTATCGTTCCTTCCTCGATAACGTCGAGGAATCCATTTCAGTGATCCGTCCTGCTGTCGAGTCGGAGAACCATGAGGTGCCACCAGTAGCTCATCCCCAGCCTCCAGCTCCAGTTTATTTAGCAGCCATGCCCCAATCCAGACCAACACAGCCAGCACGCCCTCGGATTCACCAATACCCTCAAATACCCCTGCTCACCCTAATCCTTCAACCCCACCTGTACAGTTAACAACCCGTCCTCCTGTGGTTGTTACTCTGACCCGCGACATGCATCGTGTTCCTCACAACTATGCCACAGGAATGTGTGCAGAGGTGACGTGGTCGGGTAGAGTATACAAACCCGCAGCCACCACGCCTAACCCCTTAACTCAGGTCCCTAGCCAGCAGGCTCAGCCATCTAGGCCACCAGCACCTATAGCAGCGACCCCTGCCCAGTCTCAGGCACATTCTCCTCAGCCACCTAGGCTTAAAGTAGCATCATCCTACCCCACCACTAGTAGCCAGCCTTCAGCTGACATCACCGCCCAGCTGAAAAAGGTTAGAGCCGACATTTCCATTTGGGATCTTATCCATACGTCGGCCGAGCATAAGGAAGCCTTTCTTAGGGTCTTTCAGGTAGCCCATGTATCCCAATCTATAGAGCCTACAACCCTAGAAAACATGGTAGGAATGATCGCTACACCTCAGGTCATCTCCTTCTCCAGCCAGGAGCTTCCTCCTTCTGGCACCAACCACAACTCCCCCTTGTTCATCACTGCACAATATCAAAGTTTTCGCATCCCCCTCATGCTAGTGGACAATGGAGTAGGCCTTAATGTTTGCCCCTTGCGCACAGCAAATGCACTCGGATTCAAGAGACAGTTTCAGATGATGATATCGGAGATCTGAATTTGTTGT
The DNA here is from genome assembly GCA_024699735.1 of Posidonia australis. Lineage (NCBI taxonomy): Eukaryota > Viridiplantae > Streptophyta > Magnoliopsida > Alismatales > Posidoniaceae > Posidonia > Posidonia australis. Next base: position 17,625 of record JAMKQA010019025.1, read on the forward strand.
TTCAGGAACAGCTAGGCCTGCTTGAAGAAGATGTGGCAGAACATAACTGCAGAAGGAAAAGCAAAGCGGTTGCCATCGTAACACCAGCAGATTTACCAATACCACCCCAAGACCAGGCTTCAGTCATGGTCCTGCAAGAAACAGATGAGAAGGATACTAGACTAGTGGAGTCAATCTCCAGTCAGCCGGGAGGCGGGTCTAGTTGGTATTGGTAGCATAGGCCTCACCTTGAGGGTGACGATCAGAGCAATGAAGCAAGCACGAGTGGGACAGGTGGCGGCCCCACCGAGCAGCAGCAGAGCAGCCGCCAACAAACAGGGTTTTGTACAGTCAGCAGCAATCAGAATAAAAAAGCGTCCGCATTGGAGGCAGAAACGTTTAGCTCCTCAGATCATACAGACAAGGAAGCACGAGCAGCATTGCAATGTCGGCACAAAAATACAAAGGTCACTGTGACAGTTCTCAAATGCCATCAGGGCACAGAGTTAGAGGAGGTCTTTTCAGTAGACATCATTGATCTGACATTTGAAAGGAGATCCTGTCAAAGCTGGTTGCCTACGAGGAGGAGGACGATGACAGTCAGGAAGAGCCCATGCAGATTCCATCCTTTGATGATGATCCTGAAGGCCCAAATCTACATGTTGAGGAAGAGACAGAGCTTATCAACATTGGCACAGCAGAGCAAGTCAAAGAAACACGCATCAGTGCCAATCTATCACCACAGGCGAAGGCAGAATTCATAGCATTCCTGAAAGAATATGTAGATGTCTTCGCATGGAGCTATGATGACATGGTGGGGCTGGACATCGAAGTGGTAGTTCATACATTACTGCTAATTCCGAACTCCAAGCCAATCAAACAGAAGCTCCGCAGATGGCGACCTCAGTGGCTTTTAAAGCTCAAAGAGGAGATTATGAAACAGTACAAGGTCAATTTTCTTAAAGTCGTACTGTATCCTGAATGGCTC
>JAMKQA010019026.1:0-18479 GCA_024699735.1 Posidonia australis
CCCTCCTCCAACGGCTCCCCTCGCAGCCGTTTCGATTCCGGCCATAAAGGCCTGGTAACCGCCGTATTCAACACGGCCATGAATGGGTGAAACGGCCGTCCGTTTCACCATTCATTTGAAATGGTCTTCAATGACCATTACTAACAAAAGTAACACCTAATCATAGAATTATAGCGTGAAGTCTTCAACTTTGAGTTGGTATCTTGAGTAAGATGTGAGATTAAATTATTTCCTAATCCAATGCTAATAGTTAATTGATATTTGTCATTTTTTAAAGAAATACGGAAACTTAAATCATTGATCTACAAAAAGTTGAACAAAACCACTAAAAATAGTTTGATTATACGTAGGAGTGTAAATGGATTGAATTTGGTTTGGATACTGCAATCTCAGTATTTGAATTCGAAACTTATCACTTATATTCGAATTCGATTTGAAATCCAAACAAATTTAAAAATCAATTAATCGAATTCGAATTTGATTATTATCCGACTTTGAAATAAATTTCCATGAATTTGAATTTATCCAATTAAGCAAATAATGACAGTTTCAACAATCTAATTACAAATAAAAAATAATTAAACACAGAAATAATCCACAAAATTGAAGTCTAAATAATAAATACTTCATCCTTCATCCCATAAGTTTATTACAAAAATCAAGTATGAGCATGCAAAATGACTTTGCTTAACTACATAAAATTGTAAAATTGTAGATTGTAAACTCCAAAAGTTTGCATTAAAAACTTTGCTTTGGTTAGTGTAGATACTCCAATTTTGAAGTCACTTGGCAACAGGCTCCTCAGGATGACACTCTGGTTGCGACCACCAAAAACCCTAGCCCAATCAGACCCCCATTAGTCCACTTTGACCTAATTAAAATTAAAACCAAACAAAACACATTTAAAATACTAAAAATCCATTTAATCAAACAAAAACCCTAATTCAAGTCAAAATCAAATAAAATCCACTTAAAATCTAATTAATAAAAAAAAAACCCTAAAAAGTCAAAGTAACTAAAATCCATTTAATCAAGTGAAAAATCCTAACTAAAACACAAAAAACTAGATTAAACTAAAAATCCTAATTAATTAAACCCAAAATCCTAATTGATCTCAAAATCCTAATTAAAATAATCAAAACCCTAATTATTCTCAAAATCCCAATTAAAATAATCAAAAACCCTAATTAAAATCCATAAATCCTAATTAAAACACAAAAACCCTAATTAAAAGTCAAAATTAACTAAAATCCATTTAATCAAGTGAAAACCCTAATTAAACTCAAAATCTTAATTAAAATCGAAAATCCTAAAATTAAACTAGTTAAAACCCTAAAATGATTAAAACCTTAATTTAAAACCCTAATTAAACAAAACAAAAAATTTAAAGAATTAAAAACCAAAAATCCCTAAAAATCCCAAAAAAAAAACCTAAACTAATTAAAATCCTAAATTATAAAATCAGAAATTAAATTAAACCCACAAAACCCAATTAAAAAGCCTAAAATTAAAACCCTAAAACCCATAAAAATCTCAAAACAAAAAAACCCTGAAAACACAGCCCAATTCGCAGGCTCAAATAAGCCCAATATCTCATTTAAACTTTCAATCAAAAACCTTATAAAACATCCAAAAATAATTCCAGCGACCCCCGCATTTTCCGATGACCTCTCCGGCGAGATCTCCAGCGGTCAATCCCGCGATCTCTGGGGCGTGATCCTTGACCCCGTGATCTCCGGGCATTCTTCTTCTGTCGAGCCCTTGATCCTACGGTGGTGAGGCCATCCAAGAGAAGGATCGACAGCAGGAGGGGGGTTTCACCAGAGTTTAAAACTCCTCACCGCCGACAACCTCATCCATCGATCAGGCCTCTCCTCCAGTGCTCAAAAACCCTTCCCTCTAGACACCCAAATCACTAGAAGATCGAACCTGATTTTCCAACGTGAGTAGCCTCTCTTTTCACAGCCCAGAGCCCCCAACCAGAGCTTCGCCGTCGAGCGCCACCGAAGACCACGAGAATATCTAGCCAGGTACGCCCCCTTTCCCTTCTATGTCAATTCAGTAGACCCTCGTAGGACCCCTTAGGCTCCCTGGGACAAGTCGCGGCGGAGAGAAGCCTCCTGTGCACCATCAGCCCCTCCTTCCGGCGATGGGTTCCCTATCGCCGGTGAGGCCTCAGGCCTCTTGATCTCACTATCTCAGGCGTGGCCCCCGTGGGCCTCTCCTCCCTCCTCCTCTTCTTTCCTCCTTCTCTCTCGTCTCCCTCCGCTCCAAAGGAGCCCCTTTGACGTCCACAACCAGCCTTGTCGTCGTCGCTGCCTTGCCATCGTCGACCGACATCGATGAAGCATCGGAGGCCCCCCAAGCACCGCTGCAACCTCCGCGCACCTCCCACGAACCCAGGAGAACCGCCACATCGCCGCTTGGACCGCCGTAGCACCCCGACGACTCGCCGCTGCCATCACCGCCGACGTAGATGTGGGTGGGATGCCTTGGACATCCCCAGACCTTGTCGTTGCCTCCTAGAGCCTCACCGTGCCCCCTTGGTGCTTCCCAAACCTCCGTTAGGGCCTAGCCATCACCAGAGCGCTGCTGCGCCACACCGCTGTCTTCCCAGTCACCGACCAGACACCTCGTCGGAGCGTGAGGTGGGGGGAGAGCCTCAGGCCACCCCAGCCTCTTCCGACATGCCAGAGACCTCCGCCGTGCCTCGCTCCAACCTCTGGGACCATCGCTCACCTCCCCCCGCCACTGGGCTACCGCTGGTTCATTGTCGGAGTGGTCGCCGGAGGGCGAACACCGGTGATCCTTCGATGATCTTCGAATAGGAAGTTTTTAGGTCCAGCCCCCATAATTCTATGTTATTATTATTAGGTCCTTAGTTCATTGCATTTGAGTCCTTTTCCATTTAATTTAAGTCCTGCTTTTTTGTATTTTAGTCCCTATAGTTTTAAAAACTTTTAATTCTTTTATTTTCTCTGCAAGATTTGCATCAAATACCCTGCACATTTTAATTTTTTCATCTTTAATGCATTTAAGTATGTTTCCTCACATTTAGGTCTCTAGGACCATGATTTCTTTATACTTGAGTCCTGAATATTTACATTTGGCCCTTGAAACTTTTTAAAATGAATTTTCTATGTGAAATTTGCATTCTGAACGCTTAGGGTTTTTAAAATCACACTGTTCGCCATTAAAATTGAATTTTGTTACATTTAAGTCTTGATCTTTTGTATTAAGTCCTCAAAATTATTAAAATAAGTTTTCTCTGTGAATTTTGCATCCTAAACCTTAATGAATTCCATAATTGCACTGAACATCATGAAAGCTCACTTTTTTATCACATTCTGGCCCTTGACATTTTGCACATAAGTCCCTAAATCTTTAATAAATAATCCAAAACACAGGAAATTTGCATTTAGACCCTTAGTTTAACTTTAAATCCATCATTTGGGGTTTTAAATGTTTTCTTGCATATTTTTAATATTTTTCGCTTATTGCATTCCATATTTTGCATTTAATCATAGATTTCATTAAAAAACCATGTTTTCACTATAAATCAATCTTTAGTTTCATATTTTGATCCTATTTGCACTTATGTGTGAATTTTGCACTTTAGACCCTATATTTTCTGGAAAATACCCAAGTGCAATTTTCATACATCTTAGTGTTACATGCACCTTTGATCCATCATCTTAATGTAGAATAGGAGTCATGAACACCTTTTTGATCCAAATCTTCATCCCTTTTGTGAAATTTGAATTTTAGCCCTCGTGCTTGTCCTTTATAGCATTTATATCATTTTATTGTTTTTTCTCTCCATGTTTTCTTGCAAACAACATTTTATAGATGTTTTGTATACATTTTGACATGACTTAGACCATGCATCATCCCCATACTTGCATTTATCTCATCTGTCCATGAAAATGACCAAATTGCCCCTATGTCTGTAAACCATGTGCATGCATTTTGATTTTCGCACTCAGTCTTGCATAATCCTTTTCCAAACCATCGCTTAGTATCAGTCCATTTCGTATAGTTTTCATCACATTTGCGCATCAGTCCCCTTTTTTAAGTGAATTTGCATCACATGTGTTTCTCTCTTAGATTTTTCTCCACTTTGTTTTATGAGTCCCTCACTCTACATTTGATTTGATTTTCTTTAATCCTACATTTCATATTTCTTTGGTTTGATTTAGATTTCATCGCCCGAGGGCACACATGAACTGACCGAAAGGCCCACATTGGCCCATTTGCGGACTATTTCTCCCTTTTGATTTTCACAACCCTTTTTATGATTCCGAGGACTTGGGTTGATCCCACTTTTTATCTTTTTGACATCAATATGGTTTTCCCGAGCATTCTATCCAGAAACACCGTCATTTTATGTGATTTTCTTCGCATGACATCATTTGTCCGTTTCATGTGGGTTTCTTTGCAATTGTCCCATCTCGATTTTCGCAATGTTTTTTTTACGATTCTGTTGACTAGAGTTGCTTGCATTTTTGATTCTCTTGAGGCTTGTATGATTTTCTGAATCATTCTTTGCAAAAACGTCGTCATTTCATGTGATTTTCTTTGTCGTGTCATACTTTACGATTTCGTCATTTCATGTGGATTTCTTTGCAGTTTTCACATACCATCATGCACATCCATCCAGTCTTGTCATGGCATTCATGTTAGCATGTTCAAAGCACGATCTAGGCTTAGCAAGCATTCATCCAGCCTTTAATAAGCGATTTAGACTAGAAAGACCGAGTTTCTCGGGCGTATGAGGGTGCCTAATACCTTCCTCGTGCGTAACAGGGATCCTTACCCATCCTCTGGTTAGAAAACACCTAGCCTTCGCATTTTCATCTCATGCATTCGATCTTTTGTGGTTTTCCTCGTCTTTCCCTTAAAAGATTAGGTGGCGATTCCTTTTCTTTTATCCTATCTAGCGCCATCACCATCTTGGCATGGCTGTGATCTCCTTCCTTTGGCGCGACTCCACGCCGGACCCCCGGGTTGGCATGGTCACAGTTAGGAATGTAGAAGTTCTCGAAATCACAAAAAGTTGTAGTGTATAAATTCCAATGTTTTGCAAAATGTCTTTATAAAGTGTTGTTGTATCTATATGTCTATACCCAATTTATGTACTCCCATCTGGCCATCCTACCTACAAATCAAGAAAAAAATGAGACATCAAATATTATATCAAATTGTATTGCTCTATGCATTAGACGTTGGTGGTCAAGAAGTAGCAAAGTAGGTCTCTAAGTTAGGGATGCATTACACTATACAAGGTATCTTTTTTTTGCAAATAGCCCTGATAGACCTCCCCCAAACTCTCTCTTCCCTCTCCTATAAAAATGCTTACGACTCTCTTTTTTGTCTCCCACAAAAAATCCTTCTGTAACAGCTGAGGTCAGCATAGGCATATGTATATAGTATGTGCAATAACTTAGTGTAAATCATAGGCGCACAAAGCTGGCACAAGTCCTTGGCGCACATTAAAGGTGTTTTTTTGTTAGTTCAGAATTGTTGTATGTGGTAAGCTTTGTTTTGGGAATCAGCTTCCATTTGATTTGTACTCTTGGTGTTGGTGAGGTGAACTTGGTCAGGTGAACTGTGATTTATTTGCTTGTTATTGTAAATATATTTATTGGGTACTTACAATGAACTTATGGCAATCTTCCTCTTCGGGTCCCTGATTTCTTTATATCATGTTTGTGGTTTCTCTTGGGTTCTTGCATTGTAACAAACTTCATGTATTATGGCCCGTGAAAGTGTGGAGCCAAGGGAAGGAAATAACGCCAAAGTTACAATGTCGTCTGTGACGCCAAACACATTATCTGCTTTATGAATAACTGTGTCCGAGATATTTCCTTATTTTCTTGTGACTCCGACTTAAAATACATGCAAAAATTATGAGATGATGTCAGACATAGGGTTATAAAGGAGGAGTATCTTCAGGTCAGGGGCATGCATGTAGAAAAGAAGAAAAAAAAATGAAGAGAAGAGTGGAAGGCTTGGAAGAGAAGAAGAAACAGGAAGAAAGAAAGGAAGAAAAAAGGGAAGTAGAAGGAGAAGAGGAAGAGAAGAATGAGGAAACAGAGAGAGAAGAGGGAGAAAATCATAGAGAGAGTGAGATGTGCAATTCGTGTGAGAAGGGAGAAGAAGAAAACCGAGAAGAAAAAGAAGAAAGGAAAAAGAAGGAAGAAGGAAAAAAAAGGAAAAGATACATGTTCTACCCTCTATTTCTTCTTGTTTGAGTTTATTTTTTATTCAAACATGTTGCTAGGGTTGATTTTGTTGTGTGGGAGGAGTTTCATAAATTTTAGGTATTTTCTCATGAATTTATCAGTGATTTTCGTAGAGATGGTTACTGTTGAGCCTTTTTTGAGCTCTCTTGGTTTAATCCTTTATATCTAGAGTTATGGGTGTTGGATTCTTATGATTTTTATTTCATATGATAGAACACTTAGAAACCTTTGATTTGGCATATGTGACCATGCCAGTGGAACCCTGCACAACTCCAAGGTGCGTGGAAATACACGAGGAGTTCCGATATGGTCACGGCGAAGTTGGTGAATCCAAAGAAGGAGACTGAACTCGGAAACACCAAAGAAAGATAAGAAAAACGAGTCGCCATCCAGTCTTTTAATGGAAAGACGAGGAAAACCAAAATGCATATGAAATGCAAGAAAAACGATGCAACTGATTGCGTGTGTGCTTCGTGCCTAATGGATGCAACACTTGGCCATTGCGGGTTAGAGAAAGGGTAAGGATTCTTGTTATACATGGGGAAGGTATTAGGCACTCCCATACGCCCAAAGAAATCGGTCTTTCTAGGTTTCCTACTTGCTAATGATCTAGTGTGTGCATGCTTGTCTAGTCTAAATGCACGTGCCTAAGATGAATGTGAAAATATGCCAAATCAAAGAGAAGAAATGAATAAAAAAGAAAAATGATAATCTGAGGGACAATGTAGGCATTGTAAATGCCAGTTTACTGTACACCCTTGGGCGATGAGGAAAATCGTGAAAATCGAAAATACTTGGAAAGCGTCACATAAAATAGCAGAAACTTAAGAAATCCAAGAAAATAAAAAGAGAGAAAATAATCCTCATTCGGGTCCATGTCGGCATTGTCAAGCCTGTTAATGTACGCCCTCGGGCGATGAAAATCGAAATCAATTCAAGACCATGAAAATTGGAAGAAATCCGAGATATAATGTGAAAACCAAGTTTGAAATGAGTTTGAAATGCGTACATGATGCAAGAAAACAAACATGAGAAAATATGCATGAAAAAGGGTAATAAAATGTATAAAATGCAAATATGGGTGAAATATGTAAATTGTCAGGGGGCTCTGTGCATATTACATGCCCTTGTGTGAAGGCTGAGATTTCTAGGGTTAGATCAGCAAAAATGTTTACGAAAACACATTTTATGCAATTTTAAGGAAGTTGGGGGTAAAATGTGCAAAACTGTGTATTTTGGGTAAAAATCAGGATTCTTAGGGTCCAATCTGCAATTTTGTCAGTAAAACATGTGTTTAATGCAACTATGAAGAAATTCAGGGTTAAATGTGTAAAATAGTGGACTTATGTTTGAAAACATGAATTTTTAGGGACTGATTTGCAAATTTGCCCTAAAAACATGCATTCAGTGTAAATTCAGTGAAGTTCAGGGTTTAAAATGCTATTCTGAGCACATTTGAGTAATAATTTGAATATGCAGAATTAAATTTGCAATTATGCCAGAAAATCATGCATCCAGAATAATTCTAATGAAGTTCAGGATTTGAAATGCAATTCTAAGCATATTTGAGTAATAATTTGAATTTATAGGGTTAAGTTTGCAATTATGCCAGAAAATCATGCATCCAGAGCAATTTTAATGAAGTTCAAGGTTTTCTGTGCAAATTATGGACTCAAAATGAATGATAAGTAAATCAGAGGGTTTTATGTCAAATATTAAAGCTTAAAAATCGTTAACAAAAATGTACAAGGGTCACACTACAATTTTACAAAATAAATCATTATTAAAATGATAAAAAAAACTAGTGCAGGGACCTAAAAGCAAAATAAAAGGACCTAGTTGCAAAGAAAATAAAAGAAAGAGAGTTTTTTTATTTTAAAAAAAGAATGATGGCCGTCGACGACGGAACCTCGTCGTCGATGGCCATCTGGGGATGCCTTTCAAGGCTGCCCTGATGCCTGATCGGGAATCCAAACCTACTGTGAGCAAGAGGGAAGGATGGGGGGAAGATCCAATGGCTTTGATCCGACCATGAGCGGCCCCAGTCTTCTCCCTACCTTACTCGCCGTCGCCACGACTTCGACGACAGTGACGAAGAAGAAGAGGTCACTGGAGGAGCTGGAACGGCAGACCAAAGCACCAGGAAGGTTGAGGGTGCGAAGAGGAGTGTTTTCCACCATCTAGAGGCAAGAAGTGCTGCGCGAGCTTCCCTCCCGACCAGGCCCTGCGACGGTTCTAGCGACAGCGGTTGCCGGATGTGATCGGGCTTCGATGCGAGGTCTGGTGTGCTCCAGTGTGCTGGGGAAGAGTAGGGAAACAGGCCCAAAGGGTCGGAGAGGCGTTGCGAGGCGTGAGGCACCCGCTCACCCCTTCTAGGGTCGTCTTCTCCGACGATGGCGAGGCTGCATCCGACGGCCCTTCTCCAGCGGCATCCAAGGTGAATGAAAAGCTTCCAGGGTGGAGGAGGAGCAAGAAGGGAAGAAAAACAACCTATCTACACTCGCCTGGGCACGAATCACTCACTGGATTTGTGCCCCCACCTCTCCTGCTGAAAAATCGTGCGTGACGACCCAAAACAGCTCTGATTTTGGCGAAGGAAGCAACCTAGCCTTACTGGAATCGACTCAGGAAGATTGGGAAGGTCTTAAGGAACTGAAATTGAGAGAAATTGGACAGGGATCGAGGCTTACCTGAGTTGGCAGTGGAGGAGGTCGTCGGAGATCGTCGGAGCTCACCAGAGAGGTGGCTGAAGCTGTTTGAACTCTGATTTTTCTCCTCTTTGAGCTTCCTCTTTGATCTGAGCTTCCTCTGGTTGCTTTGGTTAGAAGAAATTCTCCTTGGTTGCTCTCCTCTCAAATTTTCCAAGTTTTTTATCTACTTTTTTCCCTCTTTTTTTCTCTTGCAAATGGGAAGTGGTTAGGTTTGTTTAGGTGGTTAAAGGTTGTTATAAGTTGTTAGAGTTTTGGATTAGGTTTTAGGATTAGGTTTAGGGTTTAAGGCCAAGTTTTTAAATTAGGTTTAGGATTTTGAACTAGATTTGGAATTAGTTTTAGGATTCTAGACTAGGGTTTAGGTTTAGGGTCCAGCTGCAAGCATATGGGGTGTCTACAGTATATTATGTGTAATTTTTCATGACTTGTGGTGAGATCAGTGGAGTTTCCAAATTTGACAATTTCATTGAGTTATCTGCACTAGAAAATGAAACCTGGGGCCACCTACCAGGCGCACCTCGCTGGCGCACATACTAGGCACACCTAGGCTTGGTAGTGCAACTAATTTTGGTTTTTAAAGTTGCCTTTGGTTGGTTCTTGAAGATATAACTAGTTTGACAAATGAGTAATAATGAGGAAATGTTTTTGAAAATGTTTTTAAAAGAAATTGCATAAGTTTTCCAAAGGTTTTCAAAAACCTTTTCTGTAGTTTTTTGTAGGAGCCACAAAGGTCACGAATCACATTGGTAGACTAGGGAAGACTGATACCCCTAGTGGACCAATTATGTGTTCAGAGTTGTGGTTGCCGAGTGATAGGAGTTAGAATCATGGAATTGTACTAACGGACTAGGGACGACTGATACCTCTTGAGGATCAACTATAGGTCCAGAATTGTGACATTTGAGTGGTAGGCCCTTGGTTGGAGACTAGGTGGCCTAATTTGAGGACGTTGAAAGGACATATCCTATGTTTATCTTAGAGTAGACCTTTGAAAGGTTACTAGAGAGAGGAATTTGGGACTGATAAACTCCTACATAGGGTGGCTTATTCATGACAGTGTAGTGAGCTTTAGTGGCTATTTGTTGGCTGTCGGTCGCTAGTGGCTACAACGATACGACACGTTTTCTCGTTGAGTGCGTGTGTTGTGGTTTTCTATGTTGGATTCAGATTTTCCCGTTTTGGGTCCAGAGAGACCTTGATTTTTGAGATGTTGTTTTTGTGATGGTTTTTTAGATTTGGTTTGACAAAGAGTAGCCATTCTAAGGGTGCATGATGGTTTTCAAAGAATACATGAGTTTTTAAAAGAAAAGAGAAAAAGGTTTTAAAAGCATATTTTTAAAAGAAAAGTGTACTTCTCTGCCATAAAGTTTTGTAGCTTTTGGCTTCTTACAAACTTCTAGTTTTGTGGTTGCCGAGGAAGACAGTCAAGTGGTTCTAAGAGCTGATGGTAAGAGGCTCTAATTTTTTATTTGTTGTTTTGATTTTTGGGTAGACGTGTACAGATTGACAAGTAGATGTCACACATTTGTGTTTGTATTGTTTGTTTCTTTCAAGTGCAAAGTATAAAGCTATAGTTCAATTTACTGGTGCAAACAGTTGAAGCTATGTAGCCGTATACCAGAAATCTTAGGTAGGAATAGATTTTTATTTGATTGTATTTGTAGCACTTTGAACCCAGACATGTTACCGAAACAACAATATCATAAGCAATTATAATAATTACAGCAACAATAAAATAGCTGTAACTACCTAAGATCGACAAATCCAGACCAATGTGTAGCTAATGGCTCCAAACTTGGGTACCAGGACTGGACTGTACCTCAACCTGCACCTGAAAACTAAACAAAGTACGTGTGAGTGACATCTAAGTCACTCAGTACGCGCCTTATACAAAAACCACGAGAAAATAACGAGAAAACAAAAATCTCGATTATTACAAAACGTGGTTTCCAAAATCCATTTCAAAACACCAATTTTCTTTGTAATTATTTGGAATGTCTATCTAAAACCATGCTCTTTTAAAACAATCTATTTTTTCCCTCAATTTCATGCATTTTTAAACCTTTTGTGCAACATGAGAAATCCACATTTTTGACTAGATCTAGTCCAAAACTACAAGGCCTTACAAGACTCCAAAACAAAATCCACACAATAGTTGGTAACTGGTTTAAATCAAAATTCTCATTTATCGCTAGAATCTAGCTAAAATCTTAAGTCAACACAACAAGTCTGATTCCAGTTTAAACCATACTTTTTTACTTTCACTTTGCTTATTGGTGTTGCCTTGATCAGAGGTAATCAGACACATAAGTAGTAGATGAGGACACCATTTCCCCTACTTTCATGCACTGCCACGGTGAAATTTCCAGTGGCAGTGCAGGAGGACACTACCTCGCCCTACAGGCCTTAACAATTTTTTATAAGCATGGGGATATGTCTTTTCTTGACGTCCCATCGGTGAGTTGGACACCAAGGGTTCATATTTCTAGGTCCAGCCTACACCATCTCTTGTCTCGGCATCCACGGTGTTATCTGACAACTAGTCTCATACCAAATTGTCGACACTAAACCTCGTGAATCCGTATAGGCAATCACGGTCGTATCTGACAATTGGTTCCATTGGAATCTCATACTCCTACCATATTGTCGACACTAAACCTAGTGGCCCAACAATACATAATCATTTTCTTTTCACAACACTTGGGTTTTCTTTTCAAAATCATTACTCATTTTCCTTTCATTGTACGAATTCACTTCCATGCAACACTGACCCTTCACTAGGGTTCCAAGCTCAAAACTACATAAAATCATGCGTTTACATTTTTTCTTGGGTCTCATGCCTAAAAATCTCATAAAACCATGCATTCATCAACTTCTTTTCATTCCTTGGGCCTCAAGCCAAAACCACATTTAATTTTATTTATTTAAATTCCATATTCCTCAATGTTATCTATATGGGGAAAACATCACTAATACATACCAATCAATTATTTAAACCCATGTCTTTAACCTTTATTTACACATTTAAGTATATACAACCCACCTCTAGCCTTAGAAGCCATGCGTTACCCAGTAAGAATTGCGCAATCATCATACATTAGACTTCCACATGCCAATAGCGATAATTTTGAACTCAAATCTAATTATATTAGCCAGTTGTCTAGTTTCACTTCACGGGTGTAGAATCTGAAGACGTTTACTGGTTCATCATTGCATTTGAGGTGTGTTGTATGATAAACTTACAACAGTTGTTTGATGATGCAGTCTAGTTAAGATTCATTCATTTTGTATTAAAATATAATGCTAAAAAAGGACTTTATGGTCTACCAACTAATTCAATTGCCACTTGGCCCAATTTTGCACTATATTCCTAAAAAGATGCTATCTTATTCACAAGACCATCAAATTTAGAAATGAAATTAATTCATCTAAATAATAAATTGGTGAGTCTTTTTTGGAAGAATCTTGATAGATTTGAGGATCTCTTAGCCCGATACTCACATCATGGTATAGGAAAATGGAAACTATGCCAAATAATTTATGAGGGTCTAGATATTTAAATTAAGACCATGCTTGAGTCTTTGTGTTAGGAAGCATTCATGAAGAAAAATAAGGATGAAGTATGGGAATTTCTAAGAGAATTAACTGAGAAAACAATACAATGGGAGAGTATAAATGATCAATTAATTGATAAACCCACACCCTCTAAAGACAGTATTCACTTAATAGAGTCTTCTATAGCCATTGAAACCAAACTTAACACATTAGTTCGTAGGTTAGAAGCTTTACAAATGAAAAAAAAAACCTCTGCTGAATCAAGTGTTCAACTAGGTTCCTTGATGTAAAGGTTGTTACATGGTGGGTCATGTGATGGAAGAATGTTCTTCAGTAGGAGGTCAACCTAATTTTGGACTTGAACAATTAAAGGTAACCTTTGTTAGACTTTGAAATGACCCATATACCCCAACATACAATCTAGGATAGAGGAATCATCTTAATTTTTCTTAGAACCAGCAAGTTTATCATGAAAATAACAATTTTGCTTTCTCCCAAGGTCAACAACAATACTCAAATCATTTTAGACCCAATCAAATAGTTCAACAAAACTTTAATGTAGGATCATAACTCAAATCACTTCTTGAATTTAATGACAGTGAAAGGAGACTGAGCACCTGGAGAAAGGGGTGGAGGCCCTTCTCAAAGCTAAATCTCAAATGAACACCAACATAGCTGCAAATAAGTAAGTCATATCTTGAATTGAGATGTAATTGAGTCAATTAGCCACGTGGGTAGGAGGGAGAGAGAAAGGAATCTTCCTTAGTCAACCTGTACTAAATCCTAGAGGTCAAGCCTAAAATCCAAATTAAGGGGAAGTTCATGTAATAGATTTCACATGAATTCAATAAATAAAGCTCAAAATATAATTAAAATAATGCAATAAGGTCGTTTTGAAAATCAAAAATACAATTTAGGGTATCAAATGTATCAAAAGAAATTCATATAATATATCAAATTGAAGATGTCAAACTATTTATTCAACGCATCTAAATGATTGAAATTTGATATATATAGCTCAAGATACGATCGAAAGAAGAATCCAAGTTGAAATATCATAACTGAATACTCAAGAGACTGCTAATGAATGTTACACTTTAAGAGTACCATTATCAATCAAAATAATTGATATTATATACCATTTTTAAGGTTTCTATGTATTCTATATGACGGTACAAGTTTCACGTCAATCTGGTCATTGAAGTTCATGTTACACTTGAATGAAGACCCCAAGGTCCTAAGGTTCCAATATGATAGAATTTATCTCAAAATTTCTACAAACTTCTAGAGCTTAATCCAAAGACAAGATTGCATATAATATATATGGATTTAAGCATCAAGAAGTCTGGTTCCAAACAAACTAAGTTTCATTAAGTTCGGAGTTGTAAAACTCAAGATATCCCTTAAAGAATAGAGAAAGGTTAGGTAGTAGTGGTAGAACTAGCAAGGTCACACTTTTAGTTCACTTACTAACTTTAGACATGGCAAGTTTATACTCTAATTGAAGATCAAAAGGTCCTTTAACTAACCTGACAAATTCCACTGATGAACAACATGAAGTCTTCGAAAGAAAAAGCTCTTAGCAGGTGTGTACTTGTAACACCCGTAAAATTCATTTTGTAATTATTTACATTTTAGTGAATTTTATTCCTAGACAGGTATTACTGTTTCGAGACCTGTTGTGTGGTTTTGTGCCTTTGGACTTGTGCCTCGTGGGCTGGCTTCTATTTGCGTGCCCCTGTGCGTGGTTGGCACTGTGCATTGTGGAAATGTGCATGTGGGGCTCGGGTGTGGGTTCGTGTGGGGCCGGCGTGGGGCCTGCGTTCGTGGGACGTTGGTTGTGGTTGTGGTTGGGCGGAGTGATTGATTGCTCGTGCGGTGTGGCGGTGGCTGAGACGTGTAGGTGAGCACACTCCCAGCTACTGCGGGAGCAGGCTTTATAAGCTACAGCGCACTCCTCCGCCGCTCATCGCTGTCTTCCCCTTCTTCCTTCTTCGTTTTCCCTCCTTCTCGACGCGCACATTCCCCTTCTTCCCCACCTACCTTTCCTTTCCTTTCCTTCCTCCCCACTCCTCCTTCCTCTTTCCCCCTCTTCTTCCCCTTCGACCAGCATCCCTTGTTTCTTCTTTTCGTGTACTGACAGAGACAGAGAGAGAGAGAGAGAGAGGGAGAGAATCGAAGGGCTATGGTGGCTCGTGGTGGTGCGTGGAGCTTGGGTGGAGTGTCCTTGGGGCCGAGGAGTGTCGGAGGACGTGCGGGGTCGTTAGGTTTCGACGGAGTTGACTGGAGATCGCCGGAGGTCGTTTTTAGGTATGCATCTCCACTCCTTGTAATAGAGAACATGAAAAGGGTAGACATTGATAGGATTGCATGAAATCTAGGTAAATTTACATTCCTAGAATTTATTGTGATATTATGAGAATTTATGGTGAATTTATGGACATTTATGGTCGTTGGTGCGTTTTGAGTAATTTTGACCCTTCTGCCTTTGTGATTTTATATCTTGATGCATGGTGAATGGATTTTAATTTTGTTTGTTGCGATTTGGAGTAGACTCGAGAGGTCCCAGTTGGGGCGATTTCGAATGGTAGGGTTTGGGTCGTTCGATTTTAGATGGTCGCTCGAATCAGGAGATTTTGGTCAACCGAACTAGTTTCGGTATACCGAATTTGGCCTGAGTGTTGACCATTTACATGATTCGGTCGATCGATCCAGATCGGTCTACCGAACCAGGGATTTTCGGCATACCTGACCTATTTTCCGGTATGCCGATTCTAGGCCCAAATTTGTCTATAAAAATGTGTTTTTCCAAGGGTTTTCTGAACTACTGTGTTTTGCCCTATTGAGGGGAATTGTGGGCCGTCAGAGGTGGTCCCTTGGGACACCTGATGCCCCATATTGCCGAGGTTTTGGAAGAATTTTCAAAGATATGAAAATAATTTTGGAAATGGATTTCAAAGAAATAGTTAGCCCGTTTTGGAAAATGATTTTCCCGGTTTTCTGTGTGCGGCCGAAACAATGTGGGAACGTGTAGTCGGGACTATGGAATGTGACGACATTCTCGGGTGGTCAAGCGCGACTCCTTGGTTGAGGTCGGGGGCTGAGATACTTGAGGCTGAGGGGCGTCTGGTCTTGGAGGTATGAGACTCCTTGATTGTTGTCTTAAGGCTTTGGTCGTGGTCCGCGGGTTGAGGTGTCTTGTGGTATGACGGGACGGTATGATACTCCTGTTGTCGCTGTAAGCACTGAGGCTCGGGTGTCGTCGGGTGTGGAGGTATGATACTCCCTTCTGAGCACTGTGTGTGAAGGACGCCTTGATGAGGCGTATCCTGTGGTGGCCAGTGCGGGTGGGACACGTGTCCTGTAGTTGGTAGCGTCCTGAGAGACAGGACAACCTTCCCTAGGAGGGGTTGGCTTTGTAAGGGTTCTCCAAGTGAGAGAATCGTGGGACGGTGGTTGGCTCCTACACAAGGTGGCACACCGTGGCAGTGCAGAACGCCGTGGTCGCTCTTTGGCGGACTACGTGTGGCCAGAGTTAGGTTGCCTGGTGCCGGGCTTCCCGACTCATTGTGTGTTGTTTTGGCCATTGAGGGCCTTTGCCTATGACTTTGGACTAGTAGAGCCCCGGTAGTGGTTTTGGCTGGTGTAGGCCAGGTTTGTGAGGTTTTGAGAAAATAGTTTACGAAATGAATTTAAAAAGAAAATTGATTATAGTTTTGTTTTCCGTGGTTTTCTTTGGGATGCGTATTGGATGACTCCTGTCACTCATACGTTTTTCCTCGTGTTTTTGGTTTGCAGGTGCAGGCATGTAGGGAGTTTGCGTAGTGCATATAGTTTGGAGTCTCCTAGCCGCACACACAGGTTCCTGGTAGCTAGATATTAACTGTTTGGCTTTAATTTTCCCGTGATTTAATTTGTTTTAAATTATTGTGGAAAATGTGGGGCGTGACAATTTTTGGTATCAGAGCTCCTGGTTCACTAGGTTGTACTACACCTAGGGTGTCCAGTCTAGAGGCTCCATAGGTTTTGCATGCATGGTAGAGTCTGCACCTGATTTTCTCCATGGTTTTCTGGTTGTTACTTTATATGTGATGCTGGTACTTTGCTTTTTTCCGACAGGATGCCTCCTCGTAGTCGTAAGGGCAAGGTCCCTGTCGAGGAGACCAAGTCTCGAGAGGATGCAGGCGGATGGAAGGCAGTTCGTGCGGAACTGAGGAGTTTGGCATACAGGATCTCTCATGCGTTCAACAAGAGTAGTGTCAATGAATCGTCGGGTGACCCGTGGCTGAACCAGTTCACTAAGCTTCGTCCACTATCGTTCAAGGGCAAGGTCGGTGTTGAGGAGAGCGAGACCTGATTGGAGAAGGTGGTGTAGATGCTGGAGAGCATGGCGTGCCTGAAGGAGCATTGGGTGCGGCTGGCGACCTACCTATTGGATGGTAAGACAGATAGGTGGTGAAAGTTTATGAGGTGGTTGAAGTTCCCAGACTCAGTCACTGTTAGCATCCAGTGGAAGTATTTCAAGGCGGCCTTCTATGACAAGTATTTTCCCGCTCATGTGAAGGAGCAGCTTCGCCGAGATTTCGGGAGTCTAGAGTAGGACACGATGTCAGTGCTCGAGTATGAGACTGAGTTCGCCCGGTTGGAACGCTTTGCTCCTGCCTATGAGTTTGAGGAGGAGCAGGTGTAGACGTTTCTAGACGGCTTAAACCCAGCTGTAACCATGCCAGCGAGAATGGCAAAATATGCGAAAGTCGGCAAAGTCACGGCAAAAATATAAAATATGCAAATGCAGGAGTCGCCACCTAGTCTATTCAAATGGAAGACGAGGAAAACCATATAAAACATGAAAATCATGCAAAAACAATGGCAAAGGTCTTTGTAAACCAGAAATATGGGTAAAGATCCCTGTTACGTACGAGGAAGGTATTAGGCACCCTTGTACGCCCGATAAATCGGTCTTCTATTGGTTTCTCAATTGCTTATGAAATGTCAGCTTTGCAGCCTTTGCTGTACGCCCGAGGGCGATATGCCATGCCATGCTTATGCGTGTGGTGTCTAAAATATATGTGCATGATGTGTAGGGGTGTGTCCTAATGCTTAGAAGTTTCACTCGTATGTCGGGTCAAGTGTTGATGCAAGAATATTGCATAATAAGATCAAAGATCTAATAATCTCGAGTGATTTTTCATCCTTGCCTTGCTATATGTCAAATGCAATCTATGATGCTTGGACTGATTGAAAACAGAGTTGTGCCTTCCAAATACATCAAGGGAGGAAACCAAGAAAAACCCAGAAGCAAATCGAGTCGGGAAAAGCATGCTAAAAACCATATAAAACCTGCTATGTGCTACAGAAAACAGGCTGCTGCGCCTGTTTGGTGCGCCAGACTGGTGCTCCAGTCTGGCGTGCCACTTATGTGCGCCTAAGTGAGCCAGAAAGATGTGCTAAGGGAAAACAGAAATCCATGCTGTGCCAAATCACAAAAGAATACATTCTGTAGTGTGAAATCCTTCTGTAAAACTTGGTAAATATGCTAATGCATTGATTTGGGAATCTTGTGCTTAAGGGCTGGTAGCCTCACACAAGATCCTACCTATCTCATGTTAAGTGAGAAAAATAAGATTCAGTCATGACATTGGATCATGGGCTGATGCATAGACTCTCCATGTAGGAGTAAGGTGCAAACGTCTTACCAAATTCATGCCCAAGACTGAATATCTAAGGGGAGAAAACAATTGGAAAATGATCTGGTTTAAAACGGAAAACATGCATGCAAAATCATGGGATATCAAAAAACAATCAACAAAAATATCAAGCTCAAAGTCCTTCATAAAATCATGTAAACAAAGATGCCAATGTGAATGCTCTGCTCTCTGACCAGTCTGGTGCACCTGCTTGGTGCGCCAGAGTGGTGCTCTGGTTTGGTGCGCCTAAGTGGTGCGCCCTAGAGAATCTGGATCAGACT
>JAMKQA010019027.1:0-17710 GCA_024699735.1 Posidonia australis
ACCGAGTTTCTCGGACGTACGAGGGTGCCTAACACCTTCCTCGTGCGTAATAGGAATCCTTACCCATCCTCTGGTTAGCAGACATCCAGCCTTCCCATCTGCATCCTATGCATTCATCCTTTTGTGGTTTTCCTCGTCTTTCCCTTAAAAGACTAGATGGCGACTCCCTTTTCTTTGTCTTCTATCCTTGTGTCTTTGCCGTCATTAGCATGGCTGTGGTCTACTCCCCTTCCCCCTCCCTCTGGGTTGGGCACGCGGTCACGGTAGATAATTCAAAACATAAATTACACCCAAGATGTGGATAGCAAGTCAAGTTTTTACGTTCACTAGAGGCTGCAAATATTGTAGAGTAGCGGTAAACATGTGCAGCACCACCACTTCTAACAATGCAAGAAATGCTACTAATAATACTAATAAACCATAATGGCCATTTTAATATATATTTTCTTGCATCCTTTCTTTTTGTAGACATTTGATTGATGAGTCGCATTCTCTTCATCCTACTCTACTTCCCATACTTTCAGTTTTCATTGTTGTTTTCGTGAGCACTGGTTGAGCTCTTATCAGTGTCACTTTCTTTGAACACGATCAAAAAATAGTAGAAAATGACGATAATTCGAGTTTGTTAAACATAAAAAAAAAAGGAGTATAACAAGTCGATCGGCGTGGTCTATAAAATAAGATGCGTTATAAAATCATGCATAGAGTACTAGTATAATATACAAGCTAAAACAAGATGAACTTTTGAACATCATTTTCTCTATTTTTAATCGTGTATGTAAACATCAATCAATCCCGAAGGATGTGGGAAGCATCGATCAAAGAAAACAAGTCTTACTTCATTTTTTTTTTTCGTGGAACGTAATTCTACACTTGATAGATATATTAGCCAGCAACTGTTTTCATGCCACTGTGTTGATGGCAATGGATCCTAAAATATATAAGCATTGCTGCATCATAGATTTCATTCAACGCAACGACATACATGCACAAAATGCCACGCAACAAATAGACAATTACTTATAAATTATATAGATCCTAGTGGCACGTACTGTTGTACAGCATTTCTCTTGTCAGTTTGAATCGAGCAATCTACGTACATACACATCAATACGTTATCACACACGTAATTATTTTCTTCTAGAACCTCCGTTTCAAGTAGTTGGGCGTCTTTTTTTTTTGATATCGGTAAGTTATATTAATAAAAATCCCAATGGTAAAAACAACAAGTGAATCATATGTCCAAAATGGTACAGAACTTTAAACAGAATAGTAAAGAAATCATGGCAATGTATTTGCCTTAATAAGTACATGTCAAAATCGAACTTTCCAATATTTCAAGATATAACAGGATGTTTACTGTCCCATATCATTGGCGAGGAAGGGTCTTGCATGTCTGCGACCGAGAGTTGAAGGTGAGAGGCCTCCAAAGATCCCCTGGAGATAGTAGGATTGGAGGCTTGGTTCGCAGTTCATGCAGCAGACATAGAAGATAATGAGCTCAGCAATGCATCCTTTTCAAACCCTGAAACAAGAGTTTCTATCCATAGGTTCATTAGTCCAATGATGTCCAATATAATAAGAAAGTAAGATTTACAAGAGTCCCTGAAAATTCTATAATTTCTCTCTTTCCAAGTCAACAAGAGGATGGTTTGGAATAATACAGTCCAACCACGATTATTTAAAGGGAATCTAAGAACAAGTTTATATGAGAGCAAATATGCAATGCAGTAATAACTAGGATATAAATTCGAAGATAAGAAAAAACACCAGATTTGGCAAATATAGGTGCAGTTAAGAAATAAGTGAGTATTAGATTCAATGTGGGAGTCACAAAATATAAAGTTTTGAGAGCCAGTCCATCCTCTTCTGGCTAAATTTTCTTTAGTCAAATTCTTATCATACAGTACCAACCAAGAGAACAATTTGACTTTCAACGGAGCCCAGCTATGCCAGATGTGCTCAAAGTATGGGAATCTAAGTCCACCATCATTCAAGACATTGTAGCATGACTTAATAGAGAGTCTGGAATTAGTAGTGGACATCCAGGAAAGGGAGTCATCCTCTCCCCCCAAAGAGATGGAATGAATAATAGATGTCAGAGAATCGAGCTGGAATTGGAGAGTATTGCAATTTTCTAACTGGATTTTGGAGTGGTCAATCAACTTGTTGAAATCCACCCTGAATAACTCTCAAATTGTTTTGATAGAAGCTTTTTTACCCTTACTTACAGAGAAAAGCTCAAGAAAAAGGTATTTGAGTTTAGTCCCATTCTACCAATTATTTTCCCAAAAAAGCGTATCTTTCCAATTTCGTAAATAATAGGTAGAAAAGCAATTAAGAATATCAAACCAGCTTTTTAGGCTATGCCAAAGAGGGAACAGTTTGTAGAGGTGTTTAATAGAACACCAAGCCATATTTTATTGAGGTACCTGGCCTTTACTAATAAAGCACTGGATCCCATCAAGTAGTTGGGTGTTGGATTTAATTTAGACACTTAGGGTACGTACATGGAGGGTGGACATATTATTTTAATCCAATTATATATCCACCCCGTATACAGAAGGATGAGTCATTTCCATTTGAGTATAAGCTGCATGGCCAACAACTCCTCCCCCTTTCTAGATTATAGACTTTTATTGCTAAGAGACTTCACGAAAATTCTAGGACCACTCAATAGACGTCTACGCCCAAAACTCCACTCTCTTCGTAAAAATTGATGATTATTCAGTAACTTACGTTTAGAATGATTATTCAGTCAAGCTGTTTGGTTGGGGGCGCCGGTAAGCTCAAAGAAAATGAAAAACCCTAGTTGTCACTCCCATGCTCTTCTCCATCACGCCACTTCCTTTGACTGGTCTGCCTTCAAGGCGCGGCTTTTGGAGGAGGATGAACCTCTTGTCGCTCCGATCCGTAAAAAGCTTCGCCAATCG
Organism: Posidonia australis; assembly: GCA_024699735.1. Lineage (NCBI taxonomy): Eukaryota > Viridiplantae > Streptophyta > Magnoliopsida > Alismatales > Posidoniaceae > Posidonia > Posidonia australis. The sequence goes on from JAMKQA010019027.1 coordinate 2,934, forward strand.
GCAAGACTCAGCCCCCCATGCCCGCACCTTCTCCCTCACAGGTAAGTCGATCTGGGAAGAACCCCACTTCCCTCCCTCCTCCTATTGGGGTAAAAAAACGCCTCCACGACTGATCGTCTCCTTTTTTGGAAGCCAAGCTCTAGTTCTCGGCCTCCTCGTTGGGTTCTGCCCTTACTGAGGCGATCCTCGCATTTTTTCTTTAAACTCAGTTCTCTGATGGCTCTATTTTACGACAACTCTTTGTCTCACATTCCCTCTGTGCATAATATTGCTATGACTGTGGATTGTTTTATGCATATTAAAGAGATATCTTTTAACTAGTTAAATTGTTTGGATCATTGGCATCTGCATTCAGATCTGGTTTTTCTTTTCACAAATCAGAGAAATCTCCCTTTGTCCGTTTCATTTTATGAGGCCTCTACTCCCGACCGTCTCGCCGTCGTACCTTCGACTGAGGCTCTGAAACCAGCTCGACACTCCGACGAACTTGCTCCTCGCAAGGTCATTATGGATCGGCCCTCGCCTCCCGCTGCGTTGTCTGATGGTCTCTCGCCGGTAGGCCCTTGTCCTTTCCTAGAGAACTTTCCTCTCCTTCTGACACCACGATTAATCCAGCATCATCGGTCGGTGGTTTCCCTCCTGTGGGCGACCGTTGGACAATCCTTCCCTTCGCCTCCTTGAGGGAGACGACATGTCAGCGGTCTTCTCGAGATTCTGACAAGTCCACTATCTCCTCAGAGTCTGTCTTGAGCTTTGTATGGGATTTTTCTCTTTTTCAATTAACGTTCCACCAGCAGGATTACATTAATACCCCATAATTATGCACAGGCTCAAAACTTATCTGACTCTTCTCTTTAGTCGTGCATTACTAAAGAACCCATTAATATACACCTTAGAGATAATAACGAGGCCGATTCGGTACGCTTTGGTCGTAACCCCGTATCTTGCGCTCAAGAGGGTCAGTACCATCACATTAATACCTTTGGAAAGTTTTCTACCAGCGTCAATTCGAATCACCACCCTTTCCCGTCCAGCATTTATAGCCAGGCGGTAACGTGTGCAGAGTCTCAACTTCTCCTCCTTTTTCCCACCATTGTAATAATGGCTTGGGGTTGCCTCTGGCATGCATTCCTGACAGCGAGATATGCCCTGACAAACACGATTCACCTACTCCTTCTCCTCCTCTTGGTTCACGCTTCGCTGCTCTAGCTTCTCCTATCCCAACCACTATTGCATCTGCAGCTTTCGGAGTGACGTCGCACACTCTCTGGAAGACTCCGTTACGGAAGGGTGGGTAGTTGTGAATCGTAGGAGGGCCAGATCACCTTTGGTATCTTACTGCCGTGCCTCTGGCCGTTGCTTTAGTTGCAGGCTTCGAGGTCATACTCGTTGTATCTGCAGATATTCTGGACTTTGTTTTAAATGCCTTTCTCCTTTTCATTCTGTGGCGATTTGTAATTTTTTTCTGGCTCAGGAATCTTCTTCTCCCTCGGATCCCACCATGACGGGTCTCTCCCAACATAACCCCACCATCATCCCTCCCTCTGAAGCTACTTACGATCTCCTACTCTCCCTCTCCTGCTGTGCCCTTGTCTCTGCACACTCCACCTACCTGACCAAAGAGCTTCTCGATCATCTTATTGCCACCAATTGGCCCCTTACCGTTGGGGTGGAAGTCAAGGAATCCTTCCTAGGCAAGTTCATTCTTAAGTTTTCGTCTCCAAAAACCAAAAATGATACTCTCAATTTGCATGGCTCATCTCTCCAGTCTCTGTCTCCATCCTTCATACATTGGAACCCCTAATCCAACGCGGTTTGTCCGCATCCTTCATACATTGGACCCCCAATCCAACGTGGTTTTTACTCTGAGAGAGGAAGGAGTTTGGATCAGATTAGAAGGCATTCCCCATCACCTATGGAACGTGGACGTCTTCCACCTCATGGTCGCCGACTTTGCTGATCTTTTAGAAGTCGACCTTTCTATTGACCGTGTCAAACAACAAGGTTTTACCCGCCTTAGAATTAAGATTCATCATGGGAAAGACTTGCCTGACTCCTGATTCTTTGCTTTTGGCAGAATAGTCTACCCTATTAAGTACAGGCAGAGTTGGGATATTTGTTCTTCCTCTCCCTCCAATCAGCTCCCTTCTCTACCTTGTTCCTCTCAACCTGCCCCGGTTTCGACTCAAAGAGGTCTTAATCCTACTAGGAAGACATTCAAAAACACTAAGGGTTGGCGAGGAGCCAAGAGTGGTAAAGCCCCTAGGTCCGGAAAGAAAGTATGGACCAGATCTTCCTCCTTACCACAATTCATGTCCCACCTGTTAACACTGCTGGCTTCCTTCCTACCCCCTCATCTTCTGAAGGACTTTACAACTCACCCTCCCTCTCCTCTGATACTACCAACTCCCAGGGGATTGATCCTCATACATCTCTAGACACTTCTAAATATGTAGAAGCTGAGATACGAGCCAGGAAAATCTCCATGGTCAAATTCAAAAAAATCATGGCGCTCTATGATTGTTTGGAGAAGGAGGATCTAGACAATACCACTCTGGAGATACCCTCCTCCCATCCTGGCACTCCTGTGCATGCCCCAGGTAATAGCCAGCTACACTCTTGTTCTGACTCTGAACAATGCAATTTTGGATCTTTGAGAAATAATGATTTATATACCTCAAAATCTCCTGAGGGTTCATCCGATGATGCCAATATAGAGAATTTAGAAGTAGACCCCTTGCTCTGGAATTCTTACCAACACTTTCAATCCTTCTGTGATAATATTGGTATTTCTCTTAGATCAACCGCACTCGCTAAAAGTTTTTTTAATCAAGTCAGGAAAGACCAGGAAAAAATTGCCATCTCCTTGGATGATATTCATAGTTCCCATGAGAGGATTATTCCTTCTCGTTTTTCCCCCAATTCTCAATGATTATAGCAACTTGGAACATTAGAGGGTTAGGATCCAGTGCTAAATCTAGAGCTGTGCGTAATTTAATAAGATCCAACAAATATGATCTAATCATCATAATTGAAATCAAAAAGGAATCCTTCTCTCAAGGTTCCCTTAGATTACTAGGGGGTAGGAAAATTACCTCTTGGACATACCTACCCTCTATTGGAGCATCAGGGGGCATATTGATTGGTTGGGATGGCAATATTTTTGACATAAAAGCTCAGTTATCTGGCACCTATAGCCTGTCCTTAAATTTTAAAACTTATGAAGATAGATTTAAATGGTGGCTTACAAGGGTTTATGGACCTTGCGATGCACATCTTAAGCCTGATTTTCTAGAGGAACTTCATACCCTCAGTCAGGTGGTTAACAATAATTAGGTTATTGGAGGAGACTTTAATCTTATTAGATTCACCTACGAACATTCGTCCAGACCTAGGATCACTAGGCATATGAAAACCTTTAATGACTTCATTAACAATAACTATTTGGTGGATCTCTCTTCTAATAATTATTCCTTTACTTGGGTCAAATTTCCAATTACACCCAACTATGGTCAAACTTGACCGTTTTCTCATCTCTTATAACTGGTCAGTAAAATTCCCACATGCCTTATGTACTGGCAAGGCTAGAGTAGTCTCCGACCATGTTCCTATTATTCTAGACACAGCCATGTGGGACTGGGGCCCCTCTCCCTTTAGATTTTACAAATCTTGGCTCCTTATTGCTGGTTGTGAGACATTTATCTAGGACTGTTGGTAGAAATCCATAGATCTTCGCTCCACCTCTTCCCCCTTGGCTGGCTTTACCTACAGACTGAAAATTTTAAAACAGAACATAAAAAACTGGGTTGGGCCCATTAGAGCAGAAAGAAGCTGGAGATTAAAATATATAGAATCACAAATACAATTCATTGATGGATTGGCTGAACATTCTGCAATCAATGATGTGACATGGGTAGAGAAACAAGCATTGAGAATAGAACATCATGCACTATTAAAAGAGCAGGAGACCTTTTGGAGATAGAAATCCAGAATTCATTGGTTGAAAGAAGGAGACTTTAACACTGCCTTTTTTCACAATATGGTCAATTGCCATAGAGAGATAAACAATATCTACTCCCTGAATATTAATAACAAGCAGATCGCTTCCCTTAAGGCAATATGTAAAGTGATTGAGAATCACTTCTTTCACCAATTCAACAAAAGTCCTTGCCTCAAAGTTTCCTTCAATGGAGACAACTTGGTCCCTCACAAGATTCCTAACCCTGACTCTCTTGAGGTTCCATTCATTGAAGAGGAAATCAAAGTCAATATCTTCAAATTAGTGATGAATTCCCACTGATGTTTTTCCATTATTTCTGGGATCTTTTGAAATCTAATATTGTGAACATATTCCACCACTTCCACTCAACTAGTGACCCTGACACTCTTGCACCCTTCAACCAAACATTTATTGTTTTAATTTCCAAAAGGAATGGTGCCAGTCAGATTAAAGACTTCAGGCCAATAAGTTTGGTAAACAGCATTTACAAAATCATTACCAAAACTCTGGCTACTAGGCTCCCAGTTCTCAACCAGGTAATCGATTATTCTCAATGTGCCATTTTATCTGGTAGGTCAATTGGGGACTGCTTCTTAGTGGCTCAGGAGACCCTTCATTTTATGAGAATTTCCAACACTCTTAGATTTATCCTCAAATTAGACTTTGAGAAGGCCTTTGACAATGTGAATTGGGAGTTTTTGCTGGACTCCCCTCAGGGCTTAGGATTTGGGTCTAAATGAATATCTTGGATCAGGATGTGCATCTACTCTGTTAAATTCTCCACATTAGTCAATGGTTCTCCTCATGGTTTCTTTTGGGCAACCAATGAGCTTAGACAGGGTGACCCACTTTCTCCCTTGCTCTTCATTGTAGCCACACATATATTGAACCGTATGTTGAAATTGGCTTTGACCCATAACCTTATAACTGGTATTAATTTTCCACATGGGGGTCCTACGGTGTTGAATATACAATATACTGATGATACTTTATTGTTTTTAGCTGAAGGTACTGAAAACATGATAAATATCAAACGTATTCTTTGCTGCTTTCAATCATTCTCCGGTCTGAAAATAAACATCCATAAATCTTCCCTATCTGGAATATGGGTGACCTAGGCCTCCATTGCCAGCTCATGTCAAATTTTAGGCTGTGAGACTGCTGAATTACCTCTAATTTATCTTGGCCTACCTTTACATTATAGGAAAGCTACTCATAATGATTGGACTCCAGTAATTAAGAAAATTTCACATAAATTATCCCAATGGAAGGTCAAACACCTTTCACTAGGAGGCAGACTGACATTGTTAAATTCAGTCTTATCAGCCATCTCCATTTACTACCTGTCAATACTGCATATGCCTAGTCAAGTGGAGAAAGACATAGATAGGATTAGAAGCAGATTCTTATGGAACTCCGATTCTGCTAACCATAAAGGAATGCATCTAGTTAATTGGGCTTCTCTCTGTAGATCCAAAAAGCACAAAGGGTGGGGGATCATTAATCTCAAAAATTTTAACCTAGCTCTGAAAACTAAGCTACTTTGGCAAATGCTTTCAGAGAACTGTCATATGAAATGGAAAGAACTAGTAAGGGCAAGATACCTTCATAAAGTTTGGCCTGGTGCTCCATTAAATACCTCAGCCAATAACTGCTCCCCTCTTTGGCACAGTTTGAGGAATTGCTTTGATATACTTAACTGTTTCACCACTTTTCATATACAGAATGGAAATGACACAATATTTTGGGAAAATAAGTGGTGGAATGGGACTAAACATAAGGTTCTTTTCCCTGAGCTTTTCTCTGTAAGTAGGTTTAAAAACGCTTCCATTAAAAAAAACCCTGGAGCTATTAAGAGTTGATTTCAACAAGCTCATTGATCATTCCAAAGTTCAGTTGGAAGATTGTAATCTACTCCAAGCCTAGGTTGATTCCCTGGACTCCCTTATGCAGTCAATTTCTTTAAGGGAAGATAGGGACATCCTTTCATGGATGCCCACTACAAACTCCAGCTTTTCTGTTAACTCCTGCTACAACACCTTAAATGATGGTGGTATTAGATTCTCCTTTTACGGGCCCATTTGGCACAGTTGGGCTCCCTAAAAGTCAAATTATTCTCCTGATTGGTATTGCACAATAAGAATTTGACTATAGAAAATTTAGGCAGAAGATGATGGGCTGGACTCTAAAATTGCATTTTTTGTAACTCCCACATAGAGTCTAATATACACTTATTTATCAATTGTTCCTATATATGACACATATGGAGATTTTTCTTAACCTTTGATTTATATCCAGGTTATTTCTGTATTACAGACTTATTCCATTATAAGCCTTCTCTTAGATTTACCTTAAATAATCGTGGTTGGATTGTTTTACTTCAAATCATCCTCTGGTTGACTTGGAAAGAGAGAAATAACAAAATTTTTAGAGGTTCTTGTAAATCTCATTTACTTATACTTTCTGATATCATTTCCCTAATGTATCACTGGATAGATATTTATGCTACAAGTTTTGAGACGGATGAAACGCTTCATTTAATCACTGCCATGTCTTCTACATGGACTGCATACCCAGCCTTGAATCTATCTTCTTCCAGGAATTCTATGGAGGCTTCTCACCCTCAATCCTCTGAGGCAGTCACGCAAGATCCTCCCATTGGTGATGGTTTGGGACAATGAGAATCTTGATAAGTCCTTTTTGATTCGAAATATCTACATTTATGGCATGTAACTTTTAACACACATACATTGTCATAGTTTTCTTTGAACGTTTTGTTCCATATTTTGTATTAAATTGGACATATTATTCCCTTGGTAGTGGTTTTCATAACTAATAGGATTAAATTCAATACAACTTATCGATATCAAAAAAAAAGGTTTATTTCATAATGTGGGAAGATTTATTGTTGATCAAACGCCACCATCTCCATCTCCATCACCTTCCTCAGCCTTCCTTGACTCTGGTCTCTGGGAAAACTGAGGGAGAGACACAGAGAGAAAGAGAAGTCAGAGAGAACATGCCACGCACGTGAGTCGGTTGCCACAGGCACGTGTGGGCCAACGTCACAACTGTGCATGCACCTCCCCCTCTCTCTCTCTCTCTCTCTTTCTGTGTTGTTCACATCACATAATATATTAATATTCCAGACAGTACACTCGTATTTATCTATATATTTATTTATTTATTCGTGGGGAAACCGAAGAGGAGAGTGGAGGGAAGGAGAGAGAAGAAGACATCAATTATCGGTCACAGGGTCGCCTTCGTTTTTGATGTGGCCAAAACATAAGGTCGCTCTCGTTGCGTGCTTTATTTTTCTCTGGCAGTAATCGACGGTGATCGAGAGGAGGGGCGGGGAGGGCACCGACCCCATGGCTGCGAATCACGTTGGCTTGGCGTGTCGTGGCCGTGCATGCAAGCTTTTGTTCGATTCCCTGCGGCCGTATGCGTCGGGTATTGAATTGTCATTATAGCAGTTATTTAATTTTGTCAAAGGGTTGATGTCTACGTTAGCTCCCACGGGCCACTTGGGAAAGGGATGAATCAATTTCGGGATATCAATCAATCAATCTATCTATCAATCGGTTGGTGAGGCGTACGGGATCCAATTATTACCGTGAGTTGGTGGTGCACTGATGCTCTTGTGACGACGTTGTTGACCCTTGAGTTACGACGAGTAGAGAAATGCTGGACATTTCACTGTACAGGTGGAATTTTTTGTACTTGTATTTATTTTATTTCTTCTTCTCCTTCTCCTTGAAAAAGGAAAAAAAAAAACATCCATTTTGAAGGGTTTGGAATCTGGATCGTTTTCAGCCTGCAATAGATATTTTACCTACAAATGTATACCCCACGGATGTGCATAAAAGTACAATATGTATGTAACATTACTGCTTCATGCTCGAATGGCCTTGTTTATTAACTACATTATTAATATCTGATATTGAGGCATCCAACTTAATTGCCACATGTGTGAAGTAACTGGAGTTTTGTCCTTTAAGTTCAAGTCAAATGATCATAGTTCACTTATTTGCATAACCTTTCTACTCTCCTTCCTTATTTTTTGTTTCACTCCTTGTGTCATTTGTCTTTCTTTCCTTCTTTCTCCTCCTCCTCTACTTCTTTTCATTTCGTATTTATAGTTTCTAAGGATTAGATTAAAGAAGGAGATAAGAGAGATTTCTAAGTTCTTTTATTGAAGAACAATAAGGGACGATGAATTTCTAGGGTTTAAAATGAGATACAAGAGGAGAGATAAAGATTTTAGTTTTCGATGTGATTAGGATTGCACATTCAATGGTTTGAGCCACTAAATTGAACCAAAGTAAATCGTTTTAAATTTGGTTTGGTTTGGATCAAAAATATGGTTTGCTTCGGTTTGATTTTTCTTCAAACCATATAAGTTGGTTTGGTTTGGTTTTGGTTCATGGATCAGTTCAACTAAATTGAATCAATTTATGTTATAGTTATTTATAATTCCTATTCTAATTTTTATTAGGATTTTAAAATTTAAGGTTTCTCTAAGTATCCAACAATATTTTTATTGAAACTTTATTCATTTTTGTATTTGGTAGGCCCTTTGTAGCTTTGATTAGAACTAAATGGAGCCTTGCAATTGTTTTGTTATCTTTGTTATAAAGTTTCTTATGACTTGTATTTTTTCTCTAAAATATGGACATGTATAACATTAATAGAAATATATTGTCATGATTTATTAGCATTATTTGTATAGATGTCCCTTGATTATTAATTATTCGTCTAGTATGTTTTTTCCCTAAACATGAAGCTACAAATTGAACCAAATCAAACAAAATTTAAATGATTCTGTTTTGTTTTGTTTCACAAATAAATTGATTTTGTTTGGTTTGAATTTTTTTTCAAGTTGTTACATGTGGACTGGTCTAAGTTTTGGTTCAAACTGAACCGTGTACACCTGTAGATGTAACCGAAGTTTCAAATGGGAGATGGATTTTTAGGATTTTGGATGGAGAATAAAAGAAGAAATGAAGATTTAAGATTTGATTGTGATTTAGATTTCAAGTGAATTTCACATACGAAGTAAGGAAGAAAGAGAGTAATTAACAGTAAGGATATTCAAGCAAAACAGATGAGTTTGGAAAGTTATGCGAGTAAGTAAGTATCTTTTCTAAGGCATGCAAGCAAAAAAAAGGATTTAAAATTAGACTTGATCAAAAGTAGCCTTTTTAAAAATATTTTTTTAATAAAAAAATCTAAGGTATAGATCTATGGTGTTTTCTTATAAAGTTATAACTACCAATAGTTATAGTTGTTTATTTGTGGTTACAAATCCCATCATCAAATGTTTGGATAAATTGTCAAGATTGAAAGTTTTTCCGATACCAACCAAAATATTTGGTATCGACATGACACACCTTTTTTTAATTTCTAAACCACTTAGTATGGCACGTATTGCTAATAACATGATATGAACATATAATTTGAGACACTAGGTTCAGCTTTTTCTCACTTTCTTAGAAGTAACGAAGTTTATTTCTTATATTTTGAAATATATATCATGTGTTCTTAAGAAACTAGAAGATTTCAAAAACTACTGTTTATGTAACACCTGAAAATTCATTTGCCTTGTAACTACTTAGAATTAATGAATTTTAACTGTAGATGGGTGTTACTAACACGAGAGTCCATTTTGTGAATTCTGTAATTGGTGTTTTGGACTTTAATTCTTATTCTGGCCACTAAATTAATTGGAACCACAGATTCTTACCGCGGATTGGTTTCGCATAATAGGCTCGTGGATGGCTTCCGTAGTGTGGTGCACCATGTCTATTTCGCGGTGTGCATTCAGTTAATTCAATTTTGACAAGTGATTGTTAGGTACCAAGTCTATTCCGTAGTGATTCTTAGGTAGTTGAGTAAGTCACCCATGTTGAGATTAGAGACCAAGAAATTGTAGACAAGTGATTGTTGAATCTTGGAGGTATGATACTCTTGGATTATCATTCAATAGGTTGAGACTGAGGTTTGTGGGTCGGGGTGTTGCTCAAACTTAGAGGTATGACACATCAGTTGCTCTGGGTGATGAGACTTAGGGTGTCGTCCATACTTAGAGGTATCACACTCTGATTGTTCTGGGTACCGTATTGTGGACATCAAGAAGGCGTACCTTGTAGGTGTGTAGCTAGTGCGGATAGTGCATGTGCCCCGTTTTTGGTGATGTCCTAAGAAAAGATGGTTCGTTTAGGTGTAGGGTGAGCAGGTTTTTCTAGTGTGTAGTTAGTCTTTAAAGAGTCCTTTAGGTGGAAGGTACTCATGATGGACTTGCTCCTTACAGGTGGCTTGTTTGTGGTAGTGTAGTACACTTTGAAGGCTACTTATGGCTAGAGTTGATTGTTTGACGTTGAGTAATACGATTCAAGGTATTTTTTTGGTGTACCTGTGTGGTTATAGGTGTCTTCTCGCCTCTATGGCATTGTAGTTTTCTGTAAGATTCGACTAGTGGAGCTCGATTTTGTGGCATTGGTGTTTTTGGTGCTAATGGTGTTTTCAAAGGATATAAAATGACTTTGGAAAATGTTTTAAATTCGGGTTGATTCTAGTTGAATGTTTTATCTCAGCTTTGCGTGATGTTCGTGAGGTGTGTGTTGGATGTTTTTTTTGGTCACTCAAATATTCTTTGGTGATTTTTAGTTGTAGGTGCCAACAAGTAGCAATGTTTAACATTAGTCTATATATAGTCAGAGTCACCTGGTTGTTCACTACAGTTTCTGGTAGTTAGATGCTTTAAATTAACCTTTAATTATTTTGTAAATTGAGTATTTATTTATGTTTAATTTATTTAGGTTAATGAATCTTAGATGTAGCGATGCACATCGTTACAACTTAAATGTAATTTTCTTGAAATGTGAAATATCTATGTTGGCATCTTATTGCAAAAATGAAATTTGTCATATATCCTATGAATCTTTATCATTTTGCACCTAGTAATTGTTAAACATTTATTTTAAATTAAGAACATAGGTTTTCAAAGAAAATCTATAACTGCTTTAGTAAACAGATGAAACCAAGCATTGATTATCTCACACTTCAAAAGAATTTAAAGCTGGCTTAGTCTTTAAATGATATTGTCAACGTCATGGAGCTTCTCCTTTTTTCGGGTACGTCAGTAACAAGGAGATTAGCATTGAATTACGCCAGTATTTGGAAAAGTCAAAGTCCCAATCTGCCATATATATAATCTAAAGTGTTTTGGTCATTAGAGGTTGTTGGTTTCTTGGAGAAATACTGGATCTCAAATATATAAAGATCAATTAAGGTGGGGAACATTAATTAGACATGCTAAATACAAAACTCAAGTGCGCACGGACACTAAATATTTTCATCTTAACTTGAAGAGTTTAATATCACCTTTTCAATCGCATTTAGGGGAAGGGCTAGCTAAATACCCATGGCTTAGAAAGTTCTACGCAACCTAGCTAGCTAACTCTGATTCTCATATCTTGCTTTTATAATAATGGAGCTTGTTTTGTATGTTTGTAATCAAGTGGATGTTTTCAAGTCAGCAGAATTGCCTTTGTGCAACCTGTCCTTGGCATAACCTATTCTCAGTGAAAGGTGTCCACAGCTCTCATTATCGAAAACTGTCTTTGTCTCAATGATTTGAAAAGAATACGATGCGCGAAACTGACAAGAAAATGGAGTCCCGTCGCTCAAATGGAACTACCGCTTTCCTGTCAAAACTGGCTGCCGGCCGAGGGAATTTCTAATCATCGTTACTTGCTCCACCAAACAAAATCTAGTAAGGCATGGTTTTTGCGTACGTGCACTTGGTCTCGTGTAATACTCAAAACAACTTGGCCAATTAACAACAAATCAGACCTCCTAAAATTACATGGAAGAATTGCATTAACAGCTTGTTGAAAGCAAGCATATGAGGGGGGAAAAGGTGGAATCTTGATCACCAGCTGAGAGCACTTCTTGATCTCCTGAGAGCACCATTTACCAGAAGCTATGTCTTTCTGGTTGAAAAGATCATGAGTTCGACGACCAAACCAATCCCATTTCCCATTTCCCATTTCCCCTTTCCTTAGAGTGAATAGTTTATGAAAGCCGCCACATATTCCAAACGCTACTGTGTGAGTGTCTCAACCAAAAAAACAGTTGACATTGTCAAACCCTAAACCAGACGAAGCTGCCGACGATACAACGGCAGTCGGCAGTAGCATGCAAATGACAGTACAGGAATCAAGATTGTACTTCGATTTCGTGGTAGCTAGACGATTTGGTTAAGGGAGAACAACAACAGATGAGATTGGATGTGATGAGGGTCGCCTCGGCTGTCAGTTCCAACTCCTCCCTCTCAATTAGTTGGCCTGTTCCCATGAATGAATGCCGTCATTTAACTTCCATTAAGGCCAGCAACGGTTTGTCATCACTAACAGCCATTACTGGCCGATGGTACGTCAATTCCTTGCTATAAAGCGGCCACACCACGAGAACCGCGGCCATGTGCGCTGTTAACATCACTAGTAAAATATAATTATCATTAGTGTCTAACTAACTCAGTTTATTATCGGTCTTGTGCCCTCTGTGAACCACGCATCGCTGCCACCAGAAGGGCTCCACTTTGTTTGTGTACATGTCGTTCATGGCTTCCCTTGATTTCTGCAAGATTAATAATTCAGCTAAACGAACGCAATCACCTGATAAGGTAGAAACAATTGGAATTATCGCCATAAATGAAGTGAACGCATCTTCCAACACAACTAGGTAGAGACCTTATTACATATATATATATGTTTGTTCTTATTGATTTGTTTTGTTTTATATCAATTAGATGATAATGAATTTGTGAGATAAACACCCAAGCCTATTTATATATTTGCATATACATCTTGACTTAAACAAAGATTAGGTTCCAAGAGAGATGAGAGAAAGAAGTTGGACTATTTGTGGATGGAGAATTTAGAAACAGGAGAAAGGATTTAGAAAGATATTATGTTATAGAGAAGGTATTTTGGAAATTTCGATACTCCCTTAACAAAGATCAATTAGGAGTTAACAGTAAATAGGTACAATGATATGTGTGTGATAAAATTTTAATTTACAAGGATATGTGTGACATAATAACTTTAAAAGTGTGTGTGTGTAATAGATTTTAAATTTACAAGGATATGCATGACAAGTTAACTTTAGAAATGTATGTGTGTAATGGATTTTAAATTTACATGAATATGTGAAATAAGTTAGACTTTAAAAGTATATATGTGATATTGCAAGCCTTTGATAAGATATCTATGCAAATACCCCTTTAAAATCCTATTCAGCAGTTATCTTAAAGTAGAAGAGCTGGATGGTAAGGACGTAGTCAGCTAAACACAAGCAAAAGCGGTAAGCAGTGTGACTTTGTTCCACCCCATGAGTTTCACTAAAAAGGGGATGTATCAAGCTTTGCCACACTGACATAATTCCCTAGTCAGGCACAAAAACAGTGTGTAGATGTCTGCACCATCGGTTTTGTGCCCTCTCAAATAAATGGCCTTATCATGTTTACAGAAAAGGATGATGCCTGTACAAATCATGGAAGGAGGTTTTCTGCACCACAGAAATTTCAGTCGGATAACAAGTTAAAATCAACCAGGCATGCGAAGTATAATAATAGAAATTAAAGTATATAAACAGGATTCTCGGTAGGCTATCAGGTAAATTAGATAGCAGGAGTAGCTTAACCCGAGTAATTGAAAAATTAAACAAGTAATAACAGGTACCATGCTAATCTATTTGTGGACCAAAAGAAGTCTAATTGAATCCAGTTGATGACAGGATTGAAATGCACATTTCACCAGCAAGTTTCCAAGACTCCCCCAATATAATGGCTTCATTTGTGTGCATTGTTGTAGATGTGGAGTCTTATTGGAGACCACTCCAATGCTGCCACTGTAGTAGGTGTTTTGGAATGGAGGTCTCGTTATAATTGGATTAGATTACATTAAAGAAATATTCATGTCCTATTTTGTGTATGAAAATACATTGATTCCCTATATATATATGTGTGCATACCTCTTATAATTGTATTATCATTGTAACACTTCTAATTCTCATAATAATTTAAAATAAATTAAATTACAAGAAATTAAAAGCTAATCAGTAATATCAACTACAAGGAATCTCTGTATGCAGCTACAACACTCTGAACTATGTACACTATGTTAAAACCTATCTGCATTCCTGCACCTGTAACTCAAAAACCACGAAGAACAAGTGCGAGTGGCAAAAGTCACCCAACATGCACCCCACGAAAACAGCAGAAAACAAATCTATATTAATTTTTTCTTGAAAATCATTTCGCAAATCATTTTCTCCAAAACCACCAAAATTGACAAACTAGGCCAAACAAGCCTAAAACCATGGCAAACGCGGCCCACACTGGCCAAAACAGCAAATAGGGCTCTACCTGTTCAAAACCACAAATAAGGCCCTTAATGGCCAAAACTACACATAGTGAGTCGGGAAGTCTGACTCCAGACAACCAACTCTGGTCACAAGCAGCCACTGAAGTGCACTGCACTACCATGGTAACACTTGCAGGATCGAATAGCTCCTCTAGAGGAGGGGTGAATAGAGAATTAACACATTTTAATTACTTATATCAGTTTTTACAGGTGAATGAAAAATTGCATGTAAGGAGATTATTTTATACGTATAAATAGCTTAACTACTCAAGCAATCAATATAACATACAAGAGAAAGATGAGAGCAATTGGTGTAGACAAGTAATTTATAGTGGTTCGGCAACCCA
>JAMKQA010019028.1:0-15682 GCA_024699735.1 Posidonia australis
CCACATTGGTCCCAAATCACAGGCAGATGCACAGAAAGCCAACCACAACCTCACACAACCAAGAAACAGCAGATTACCCATTAATAAACCATTATACACAATATTGCAAATAATTACATGGTTTACAATAAAAATGGGTAATCAGGCTCAGATGTCACATCGCCACTTTCGGAGCTCCGGCGACGATCTCCAGCCAGGCACACATCCCCGATCACTCTAATTGTCTGAATTGTAGCCTCTAGGTCTTCTTCTCTGTTTCTGGTGCGATCCCAAGCGATCCAGAGGTGTTCTCTGATTGGGATCGCCCTCCGGTGCCCCGTCGTCGTCAAATTCCGGCGACAGAGGTGGGGGGGGCAATCCAGGATGCTTCCTGGATCCCCGAGCCTCCTGTCTTCCTCCTCTGGTCTTCTTGGAGCTCCTCAACCCATCGGACCGCCGCTCCATCGCTCCCAGTAGCCGCCACGCCGTCCGCCAGAAGAACGCGTCGATCCGCCATCGCCGGAGAAGACGATGGGTTCCAGTAGAGCGGCACGAGCCTCCAGCCCCCCACACTGCTCCATGCCTCCAGGATCACTCCATTGCTCCCCACGAGCGCTCTAGAACGTCCAGCAGCCCCTCCTCGAGCCTCTGTTGATGCAGCGACGCCCCTCGCCGGAGATGGATCGCCGATGGCTGGAGATGCTTCCTCGCCGCTCCGTCAGCTTCCCTTCCAATCCTGAAGACATGAGGAGCCTCCCGAGAAGTCCCCGCAGCCACTGAAAGTTGCGCCGCAGCCTCCGGTGGAGATCTTCTTCCTCGACGTCGTCGCCGGAGCACCTCGACGGCGAGGTAGGTGGGAGGCCCGTTCCCACCACTGGATTGTCCATCCATTCCGTTGGATGTCTTCCTCTCCTCTCCTTCTTGCCTCTCGTGAAGCCTGATTTAAGATCGGATCACGGGAAGGCCTTGTTTGCCCTCCTCCGGCGGTCGTCGGCGGTAGGTTCCGTCGCCGGTGACCGTCGTCTCCTTTTTTCAGTTTTAAAAACATTTAAACTTTTATTTTAAATAAAATCTGGAGTTTATGTTTTTCTCGCAAATAGGTCCTTCTGGAATTACTTTCTGGTCCTTTTATTACATATAGGTCCTGCAATCATTTTTTCTAAAATGTTTCGAATAAAGTTTTAACTGAAAATATTACATGTTTTACCCTGAACATTTAAAATAATGTTTTCTAAGTTTAAAACTTCAATAAAACCCCCAGAGTCTTTGAAACATATTTTCTTTCAGACATTTTGCCAAAAGGACCTTGCACTCTCTTAAAAACCTCTTGCAAGTTCATTTTCCTGTGAAAATTGCATGAAAGATCCTGCACTTTCTCAGAATGTTTCTGATAGTTCTTTTTACAGTGAAAATTGCATATAAGCCCTTATATTTCTAAAATGCTTCTGAAAGCTTTATTTTGCTGGTTTAATTGCATGTTAGCCCTCATACTTCTCTGAAACTTTTCCAGAAGCATGTTTTTATTGGACAAATTGCATTTAGGCCCCTGTGTTTTACAGAAAACTTCCAGAAGGCTTATTCTACTGTGAAAATTGCATTAAACTCCCTGACTTTATTTCAAACATTCCAGAGGCTTGTTTTCATGGTTCAATTGCACTTTTACCCCTGTTTTCTTCAGAATGATTCCTGAATGCTTTGGTTGCTGGGTATTTTGCAGTTTAGCCCCTGTGCTTTATTGTAATCACTCTGATTTGCTATTTTCAAGTGTAGAATGATTGTTTTTCCCCTGAATCATTTCTGAGTATTTTTCTTGCATTTTTATCAATATTTTATGCTGAATTAACATACATAGCATGCATTAGAGGTAAAATTGCATTCAGACGCCTAGAGAGCTTCATTTTGCACTAGAGAGCACATTTGACCCCAGATTTCTTCATACATGCATGGAATGTGTTTTCCTATGTATTTTCGCTGATTTGGGCTTCTGAATGTCAGTTTTTCAAGGATTTGGGCTTTTTGCACAAAACCCCCTAGATTTCTTCAGATTTGCAGTCACACTTGCATTTTGCATACTTTTCACATCTTTTTGCACGGTTTTTCCCGTCTTTTCTTCCTTGTTTGGTGCACGCTTTCTAGCTATGCTTCGAGCTTAGTCTTCTCCTCGTTTTCCGGATTTCTCTCGATTTTCCGCAGTTTTCACTTGTTTTGGTTTTCCATCGCCCGAGCGCGTACAGTAAAAGGCTTACAAAGCCGACATGGTCCCGAAACAAGGATTATTTTCTCCTTTTTGATTTTCTCGGATTTATCCCAATTTCTGCTATTTAGCGATACGCTTTCCGAGAATTTCACAATTTTCATGATTTTCCTCATCGCCTTAGGGCATACAGTAAAGCAGCATTAACAATGCTTACATTTGACCCTCGGATTAACCTTTTCCTTTGATTTCACTTCTCCTTGATTTGGCATGTTTTCTTAGTCATCTTCATGCATGAGCATATAGAATAAGCAAGCATACATTTAGCAGACCATTGACAGTAGGAAACCTAGAAAGACCGTGTTTTCTTGGGCGCATGGGGGTGCCTAACCTCTTCCCCATGCGTAACTAGAATCCTTACCCTTTCTCTGGCCCGCATTTATCTTGCATTATCCATTAGGCACAGATCACACATGTATCTTTGCATCTTGTTTGCTTTCTGCCTTTTTGTGGTTTTTTTTTGTTTTCCTCGTCTTTCCATTAAAAGACTAGGTGGCGACTCCTTTCCTTATCCGTTTATCTTCCCTTTGGTGTTTCCGAGTCTTGTCTCTTCCTCTGGATTCACCATTTTCGTCGTGACTATATCGGATCTCCCAGTGTGTTTCCGCACACCGAAGTAGGTTTGGTGAATCGTGCCTAGGGGTTCCACCGGCATGGTCACACTTGTGTGGAGCGATTCGCTACGATTCCTCAACTCCGTGAAGCGTGGTGTGGTGTTGTCCACGAATTTTGCGTGGGTTAAGCACTATGTTGCTCGTGAGTGTGTTGGTGGTTGTTTTCTAGGCAAGACTCTATGCTGACTAGTAGGGTAGAAGACCCTGCGATGAGTGAGGCCAAACGAGTCGTCTTGCCTAGAGGTTGTTCACGTCTGTTGTGGATACTGGTCTGTTTGGTGTGCTACGCCTACAAGGAAGCAGGGTGTTTTTTGAGGAGGTGCCTTGTCCTTTCAAGGGGGGTAGGCAACCTCCATTTGTTGACAAGAGGACGTGTTTTCCTTTAAGGGGGTTATCCACCACCCAATATTGGGTAATTTGGTGTTTTGCTGTGCAGGGTAGGGTGTAGTAGTTGTTTGCCTCTAGTATACCCTCCATAGTTGTTGCTACTTATTGTTTGTTTATATGTTGTATTTGTTTGCCTATTTGTTTGCCTGCTACCTGTTTCTACTAGTGTTTGTTGTTGTTGGTAGTTTGTGGTCGTTGTCGATCGTCTGTTTGTTGTTGTTAGTGTTGGTGTGGGAATCCGCTTGTAACTCCATCCTCTTGTTGTCGCATCTAGGTAAAGCGTGAGGCTTCCCGGATGTGTGGTTGTTGTTGTCTTTGTGGTGGGTGCAGAGGATGCTTTGAGTTCCATCCTCCTATGGTCTCTGAGTGACTGGATGGGTCCCTATATATCTATTGTGGTCTATGGGTGACTTGATGGGTCCTTAGATGTCTGTTGTGATCTCTGGGTGACTCGGTGGATCCCCAGATGTCTGTTGTGGTCTCTGGATAACTCGATGAGTCCCTAGATGTCTGTTGTTGTCTTTGAGTGACTCGGTGGATCTTCAGGAGTGTGTTGTTGTTTTGGGGTGGCTTTGGTGAGTTCCCTCAGGTTTGTGTTGTTTCTTCCAGACGCTCTGTCTGACGAAGGGGTTATCTGGGAGGTGGTGCACATGGAGTCGTGTGTTGTTGTTGTGCAGTTGTGTCGCACATCTTGGTTGGACATAGCCTAGTGTGCTGTTTGTTGTGTGTTGTCTAGGGTATCTTGTTTGGATACCTAGTTGACTTGGTTGGTTGTGGCTCGGATGGCTTTGTGCCATTTGGGCGGTGGAGATTTATCTCTCCAGTGTTTCCTTTGGGTGTTCTGTTGTTGATTTTCATGTTTATTTGTGGATTGAATGGCATAGTGCTATTCGACATGTAGAGATCTCCTTTCTCTTGTGTTTGCTTTTGAGTTTTGGGTTTTTGCAGCAGAGATGGGGTGAGTCAAGTTGAGTTGACTGTTCGTCTCGTTTGGTGGCGCCCTGGTCAAGCTGGTGGGTGTGATCCCACGTGTTTTCCTCCAAGTGGATGTTTCCTAATTCAGGTGTAACTATTCTCGGGGATCTAGAAGAGGTACCTTTGGAATAGTGACACCACGAAGAGATCCGCTAGGGAGGAGGAACGGCTCGAGTTGGTTCGAACGCTCTTGCTGAGAGTTGCTTTAGTTTGGAGTTCCATTTGAGTTTGACTCCTGAGTGGTCTTTACCATTGGAGTGGTTGTTTCACTGGAAACAATGATTTTTGTGGCCCTAGACTCTAGATTGTAGTATCCTTGACATGAGCTTCACGCTTAATAAGTCGTTTAAGTGTGTTGTGGCGATCTCACGTCTAGACCTGTAAGGCTATTGTTGCAGTGAGTGGTGATGAGTCCACCAAATATCCTTTTAGGTTGAGATAAGTTCCTGTTGCAATGAGGCAACATGGTATTTAGTGGTTCTTGTCAGCTGGGAGGACCACGAGAGGAACTATCCACCCACGTGTTTGGTGTGGCCATAGTGGAGGTTGTGCTCTGGATTCGATGGAGTGTCGATCTGGGAAGCAATTCTTAGAGACAGATAGCACATGGTTGGCTAGTTTGTTGGTGCATTTCAGATTCGTAAAGAGCTATGTTGTGTCTCAGTAGCTAGATTTCTCTTGTACCTTGGGTTAGAGGAGGTTTTCCAGAGTGATGAGAGTTGTTGCTAAGAACAAGGTGTGGAGTTCGGTGGTTGCTAACCAAGTTATGAATTAGAGTGGTGCAGCAGTAGTGTCGCCAGAGCTGGTTGCACCTGGTCAATCCTGTGATTTGCGTGTCTCCAAGGGTGCTCTGGATGTTTCATGACTCTAGAAGACACTATTGTGGAGCCTCTGGGTGGAGATTTTTGTGCTCGAAAGGGACTTTGTCCAGGATCTCTGTGGTGTTCGAACTCATGGAGAGCTAAGTCCTTGGTGTTGCCTTGGACCTAAGTAGGATGAAATGACTTTCTGAGGCATAGATTTCTCATAAAGGTCGTGAGTTTTGGGTGGCACTAATGTGTCTTTGCCTGAGTTGTTCTAGTGACGTTCTAATTTTGGTATCCTTGGTGTTTCGCTTAGAGAATTTTGAAGGCGAAATTCCTTTAAAGGGGTTAGTCTATAACAACCTAGTTTTAGAAGTGGTGCATGGGCTAGATATTTTAATAGTGTTCTAGGTCGTTAGATGCTGGGTCCCTTGCGTTTAATGGGAAACGCAGTTTTCGCAGTGTCTGACGCCTAGATTAGTAGGTTTCTAGCCTTTTTGGTGTGGCATGGTTTGGATGTTGTGTCGGCCCTCATGGGAGTTCGTTCTGTGCTCTAGTGGTGGATCTTGGTTTGCACGAGTCACATGGACGTGAAAAGTCGCATGATTGGATCGCATGTCGTGGTTTTCTTTCATTCTTTTCCTTCTTTTCTTTTCTCCTTTTCTCTTTTTTCCTCTCTCCTCCCACTTCCCCCACCTGTGCCTTCCTCCTATTCTCCTTCTTGATCACTCCATTTCTTCTCCTCCTTCTCTACGTTTGGGAGAGGGAGATGATGGGGGGATACGAGAGAGGGAGATGAGGGAGAGATTGGAGAGGAGGAGAGATGAGGGAGGGAGATCAAAGAGAGGGAGGCGAGAGAAATGAGAGGGAGAGAGAGAGTGTGCACTTGGAGCCATTGTACTGCCGCCATTAAGCCTGTCTCTGCTACACCGCCATCGCGAGGAGGAGGAGGATAGGAGTTGCTCGTGGCCAAAGAGGAGGAAGGCGTGCTGTCGTTTGCCGCTCGCTGTCGCCGTGCCTTCGATGGAGGTATGCACCCTTTAAGGCTTCCTTTTAATTTCCAATTTGATGTTTAGGGGCATGATAGTATGAATTGCATGTGTGTACATGATTGAAATGTGTTTAGGAATTTTTAATGATTTATTGTGATATTTACAGTCATTTATGATGGTTGTTGGTTTTAGGTCCTTTTTGACCTCTCTATGCTTGGAAATTCATATCTCCTTGTGTGGTGAATGGATTTCAATTTTGTTTGTTGGGTTTTAGGGTAGAATCAAGGGTCTACGACATGTATTTTATAGGGATTTTATGGTGTTCATTTGTGTGGCCTGACCAAGGCTCCCAGTTGGGTGAAATTTTCTAGTATTCTGGTTCGAGCTCTGCCTAAAATCTGATAGAGTACCTAGAGCATGGGCTATGTACGTGGTTCAGATGCACAGGTTCGGTAGGGGTTTTTAGCCTCTGGTTTAGGGTCTGCCTGCTTTTTGGCAGAGTGCCTGGGCACGGGCCGTTTGCACGGCCCAGATGCGTGGGTCAGCCAGACCCATTTTTGGTTGGTTTTGTCTCAGACTTTCGGGTAGTTGAGTGTTGTTAGCTAGTGCCATTACCTTGTATGTAATCCTAAAATGTAAATGATTAGGATAATCATTAGAATGGTCTAGGATTTGCCTAAAATGAATTAGCAAGATTCCACCTGGGGTATGGGTAGAATAAAAGATGAAATGATTTAGAAATAATAGATCCTTTTCCCAGATGGTTTAGATTGGACATTAGGGATAATATTAGCATCCCTAGGTCTAAGGTTTGTGTGGTTTTGTATGTGATGCACTGATTGGAGTATTCAGTGGCACTGTTCTGGGTGTTTGAGTCAATCTAGTTGTACTCCCATGGGACACAAGCCAATAGTGTCGTACACTTGGGCATCAGAACATGGAGTTCTGGTTGTGTTTGTTTTGTTGTGGTGTCTTCTAGGTGGGTTTGACACTAAGAGGACGTTTTTGTTGGTATTTTCTTGGATTGTGGTCATGGGTTGAGCGTGTTGCTCGTGAACCTAGACGCTCTCAAGGTGTTTTTGCTAGAGCCTGAAAGGAGAATTGTTGAGGCTGTGTTTTGTTTGTGGTTTCTTGACCTTTGGTTTCCGTGCCGCTTTTGTACACAGTGTTTCTTGAGTTTTAAGGGATATTTAATGGTTTTTTAAAGGTTTTCCAAAAAAAAGAGTTTTGGAAAGAGAAAAATATAGATTTGAAAATGATTTTGGAAAGAGTTTTCCGGTGCTTTCTGTTTGCGTTGGGAGCTGAGATACTTGAGGCTATGGTTCGTCAAGTCTTGAAGTTATGACACTCTTCGACTGTCGTTTCGAGGCTAGGATTGTGGTCCATCGATTGAGGTGTTTTGTGGCATGACGGGAAGGTATGATACTCCTACTGTCACTATGAACACTAATGCTTGGGTGTTGTCAGGTGTGGAGGTATGAGACTCCTTCCTGAGCAACGTGTGGAGGGCACCGTGAGGAGGCGTACCCTGTGGTGGCTAGTGCGGGTGGAACACGCTCTCCATAGCTGATAGTGTCTTGAGAGACAGGGCTGTTTTCCCCGAAGGAGTTGGCTTTGTGAGGGTTCTCAAGGTGGGAAAATCACAAGACAACGTGACTCTAGCACAGGATGGCACGTCGTGGCAGTGTAGACGCAATGGTCGCTCCTCGGTGAACTACTTGTGGCTAGTGTTATCTGCTTGGCGTCGGGCAATTCGACACACTATTTTTGCTTTGTGTTTATGTTTTGTGTGGAGTTCTGTTCCAGGAAATCAGGCTTTGGGCCTATTTAAGGTCGTGGCTTTGGCGCCTATTGAGGTGCAATGTTTTGGGAGCGGTGGCTCCATTATTCGGGAGCAGAGGCTCTATGGCTTGGTATTGTGCTTAGGTCCAAAAGGGTCCATGTTGTGTAGAGCAGCGGCTTTGCTGTTGTACTTTGGTGTGGCTTTTAGACTTGACTTGGCATGAGTAGCCATCTCAAGCATGCATAAATGATTTTGAAAGAGTATGCACATGGTTTTGAAAAGGAAAAGAAAAGAATGGTTTTAAAGGCATGATTTTGTGCTTCATGGCCTGTTGGGTGGTGGTAAACTGACTGGTTTGGTATTGTGGCATCTGAGAGAAATGTCTGTGCTTGTGTACTGGGCGTCGGTAGATTGCCCTCTTGGTTTGGTGGCATCCAAGTGTGATGTCTGTGCTTGGCTGTCCTTGGCATAGGTTGCAGTGTTGTAGGTGGTGTGCATGCTAGGTGACCGTTGAATGGTCACTCACGTGTGCTTTGTTTTGTGTGTTTTGGCAGGTGCAGGATAGTAGCTGTTGGTTGTTAGTGCATATAGGAAGAGTCATGCTGCCACACATCGGGGATTCAAGTGAGTGTTAGTTTAGTTTTATTTCTGTTGTTTAGTGGTTTTATTTTACTGGTGAGAGTACTTAGCCTTAGCTGCATTATTAGTATAATTGTTGGTTAATAATAAAGATAAAATAAATAATTAAATGGAAATTTGTAGCTAGGTTTAGTAGTAGGGACTTGAGGGTCGTTACTCTTGATATGCGAGCCCATCTTCCAGCAATGCTAAGTCATGAGCCAAGAAAGTGACAAGCCTAAAACAAGAGTCAATCATGCAGATGATCATATAAACTTGAAAATAAAAGAAGCATCTTCCTAATCTGGCAAGCAAACAATTTGCAAACGGTTATCAATGGACACTAGCATGAATAGGGTGTTCATGGGTTGTGTTGGTTTAAGGTTAGGTCAAAGTCATGACTTAATCGAACATGATTAGGTCGATAGAACCTTGACCTATATTCAATCCAAACTGTAGCTAAAACATTTCTAGCCCAACCATAGTAATTTAGCTTGGGTCAGGTCGACCTATGGTTTTTCTATTATATACATTTTTCTCGTAAACCAAGATAAGACGTGCATTGAGCAAAACTTATAACATGTACTCTCATTTATACATCATAAAAACAACAATAAATCTACTCCGATGATCTCTTACCGTCATTGGTGATCTCCTTCTTTCTACTTTGCTATCGCTCACATCTTGCGATCGCTCTTTCTTAGTGGTAAAGCTAGGAATTCAATTTAATGAGGGCTACGAATAAATATAGATTTTTTATAAAAATTTTAAACTAACAAAATATATCACCATTACAATCAAAAAAAGAAGAAGAAACAATTTTCCTCGACAAGACTTAATATTATGAAAGCATTGTATTATTACCATATCGTTAACACTATCAAATACATCATTTTCATTGTAAGTAATCAAAGTATCATTCATCTAATGATTATCCATCAATTTTGTAATTTTGTTTTGACAATTTTCATTATAGAAAGCCATCTCTCCATAGTCATCACAGTAATTAGTAATGTTAATCCCAACTTAATAAGCAAATAAACCAAAGGATACAATTTTTTTTTTTCTTAGAAACTATTTTCTTGACTAAAGTATCGATTCCTTTTAAACCAAGAAATTCATCATCACCACGTATGTCATAAATATATGAGTCAAGTTCATCACCAAGGTATAAAAGATTATTTGAAGAAAAGTTCATAGGATACAATTCTACTAAACGGATCAACTTATCTTTATCAAATGCCTTGAATGAGTCACTTAGATCTAAAGATGTCGTACATAATAGCAACTCTGTATTCGCTTATGAGAAATGATTGTTGAGCTCTTGAAGTTGGATGTTTATAAAATAATCAAAACAACTTAACAAAGTAATATTGAAGGTTAGTTATTTGTTTTACTCTTCTACATAATGCCCTTCATGTATAGATTTATCTTCCATGTTAGGAATATCAATTTTATGTTTTACACAAAATAAAGAAACTTCAACTAACAGATCATCTCAACCACCATCTCTCAAATTTTGTAGTCGTTCTTTTGATGTCAATACTAGCATAGCATTAGGTAACAATTATTGGCTATAGCTTATTGGAAATAATTGATAATAGGAGAAAAGACTGAACTAAACACATAAAAAAAGCCAACTTATTTCAAAATACCAACATTTCTCTTATATGTAAAACTCATCAAAAACGTTGAAAATAAAAAACTATGGGAAGTCACTTTTTGAAAAATGTTGGGAATTTTTCCCATCTATTTCCTATATTGTCCTTGTTGAAAACATAATATTACAAAAAATAGCTCTCATCCTACAAATCATATTCTCCCTCAAATCCCACAAGACTCATCCTTCTCATTGTTCCCACCCCTCACTCACCATTATGTCGCTCTTCTTTTTCCTCTTCTTCTCAAGTGAGCATCTTCTCCATGCTTCCCACCTCTCGCCCACCACTTTGTCATTCTTCTTCTCCATAAATGTTGCTCTTTTTCCCATCGTTCCCATGAACCCTATTCTCCCTCAAACATGGCAAGACCCATCTTGTTGGAGGAGGTGACTCTTCCTTACGGAGCTTGAAGTAACAGAGCTTCTTGAAGACGATGTAATAGACAGAGATGCAAGTGATAGTGGCGGTTTTCAACAGAGGTTGCAGGCGAAGGAACTTGTTGACGAAGGTAGGCTGACCTCTCTCTTGACCTGTTTTTTTAAGATCTAGTTTGTGGTTTGTGGTTTGTGATTATTTCAGATGAGTTCGTGTTTTAGATTTGTGTTTTTAGATCTAGTTTGGGGTTTCAGGTTTGTGATTTTTTCAGTTGAGTTTGGATCGTGGGTTTCATGTTTGTTTCATGTTGTTTGTATGTTGGGTATGCTGGAATGGATCAAAAAAATTGACCTTTTCTTTTCAATGTTAGTGTTTGATGTGGACTATGGTTTCATGTGGTTTTTGTTTGTGCAATTAGATGTTTGTCTCTTGAATTTGTGTTTTTTTGTTGAAGCTTTTGGTGTGTTTAGACCTTACTTTGATTAGGATTTTGGTGTGATTGAGTTCAACTAAAATTCACAAAGAATGGTCATCAGTGGTGGTTGGTATGATTTAAATATCTTGATTGTTTGTGATATGAAAATCATTCTAGAAAATAGCAATCTTAATGTCTTGAGGAATATTGGAATTTAAAATCCTATCCTCTATAAGAACATCTTGCACCTTCAAATCATATTGTTCAATAGATACACATGCATCATAGAGAAAGCCATAACTAGTCCAGTTATCAAACTAAAAACTTAACTCACCTTTACCAACAATCCAAACAATATGAGGCTTTACACGAAGCCATGCATATTGTAGATTCTTCCATCTCACTGTCCCTTTCACATCAACTAATGATTGAGCCATTTCACCATTCTTGCATCTCATAAATTTAGTCCAAAAAGAGTCAACAAAATCTATAGTTTAGCTATTTGTCATGTGTACTGTTTTCTTTTGTTTAACATTAGAATATTGTATTTCTCTATTGGGTTTTTGGTTGGTACTTTTTGTTTCCATTTTGAACTAAAATCTGTATTAGAATATTGACCATTGAGAGGTGAAGAAGAAGAGGAACTAAAATCTACATTAGAATAGTTTAGCTAAAATCTATATTTCTCTTTTGTTTCTTATTTCTTTATTTTGTTTCTATTCTCTTTTTGTTTCTATAGTTCAACTATTCTTCCATATGATGTTGTGTGGTTTTTTTCAATGGTAATTTTGCTACATTGTTGTGGCTATTTCATGTTAGAATGGATGATCCTTTTGATTACAATAATGAAGAACGAGAAGAAGAAGAAGAAGAAGAAGAAGAAGAAGATGATGATGATGATGATGATGTAGTAGAGAGTGAAGAACTTGACTTTGTAGTAGATTATAGAGGAATGGAATCTAACACAAAGGACAAAGAAGGCAATTTTGGTAGGTATTTGGTAATAAGCATTGAAAATTATTATGAAGGCATAGTTTTAAAAAATCTGTGCATACTACTCCATATGTTGGCCCTCAAATTATTTAGGACATGTTGAACTTACATTTTAGGAATTTTTTCAACGATTGTCATGTTATGCCTATGTTTTTTTGAGGTTGTGTGCTATCTTTAGAGGGAGGGATCATGTTAGAAGACTCATGACACATCACAGTTGAAGAATAAATGAAAATGTTTTAACAAAATATTGGACAAAGATACAAAAATAGGTCTATGCCATATAACTTGCAACACTCCAAGGAAACAATAAGCAGATACTTCAATAAAGTTTTGGATTATATTTGTACATGGTCACCATGTATAATATGTCCTAAGTTGTCGCTTGTGGAAACATTGAGACATATTATTGAATATGGAGGTGGTAAGTACTATCTTTTTTTAAAGACAACATTAAAGCATTAGATGGGACTCATATCCTTATAATTATTGAAAAGGAGGAACAAATTGCATTTTGTAGTTGAAGGGAAGGAAAAACATGCACACAGAATGTGCTGAGTGCTTACGACTTTCACATGCATGTCTTAGCTAGTTGAAAAGGAACTACACATGACTCAAAAGTCCTAAACCATACAATGTATAACCCAACATATAATTTTCCAATCCCTCCAAATGGTTAGTGCATTCAACTAATTTTGTTACCTTTATATGTATTTAGAAAACAATGTAACTATAAATACCTTCTTTTAATGTATAGATAAATATTACTTTGTGAATGCTAGATATCCAAATAAGAAGGCTAGCATCCTAACACCATACAGAAACACAAAATATCACATCTTAGAGTTCTAGAATATTGTAGCACCAAGAGGGAGCAACAAGTTATTCAATAGCTTCCACTCTTCACGTTTGAATATTATTGAACATGCATTCGGTGTTACGAAAAAAAGATGGAGTATTCTACAAAATATGCCACCATATGCATTTCTGACACAAGTGAAGATAGTCATAGTTGTGATGGCAATACACAACTTTATTGTGGAGCAAAGGCTACAAGATGAGGTTCTTTATGAGGCACAACAAATGAATACTCTCTATAACAATAATAATGAAAATGAAAATGAAGAACAAGGTGTTGCAGATGAGTTAGAGATGGGAATGGTGCTTGACAATATTTGTAATCAAATTGTCATTAATTGAAATAGGCACTAGTTTTATTGTATTTGTAACAAAAACTATTGTATTTCAAACCTTTGTTATCAATTCATAATGCTTGCTTTATTACCTTGTGGACCGTGTTATGCCTCTTATAAGTTGTTGTATTATTACCTTGTGATGCTGTCTAAAATTCATGAAAATTCTTGAATTTTAGAAAGCAAGGTAAAAGAAAAAAACCCTAGAAAAAAATTTCCATAGCTACACGTAGTTCGGATTTGTAGTGCCTGTCAATCATACCTGGAAAACAATTTCCATTGCTTTGCCCATCCCCCTAAAAAAATTTGCTTTGCCCATCCCCTTGAATTGCTTTGTTTAAAAGAGGGTTGAAATGAAATGGGATGAGAAGAGTACTTAACACTGAAGCCTATCTAAAACGACTACTGCAATAAGTCTTGGACTGTAAAAAAACTCTCGCGATATTGCGCCGCCGCTGCTGTTGAAACCCTAACATGCCTTCTATCCGGTAGCCGCTGCGCCGCTGCGAACACCACCATCGGAAGGGCCCTGGACGTCCATCCGACTCCTTCCTCCTCCATCAGGCGACCTGATTCGACTGGGCTGCCTTCAAAGAGAGCCTCTTCCATGAGGACTGCTCTGACGACCCCTCCCCCCTGAAAAGTTCTCGCCGCCTGCATCGCCCTAGAAAACACCACAGATCTAAGAGGCAGGTACGCGAGCGGAAGAAGGGGTTTTCTTCCTCCTGTGAGGTCAACTCAGAGATCTCCTCTGATCCCCTCAGCTGTTCTTCTATCTCTCCTTCCTCCGACGATTTGTCGAAGGATTCCCTGCTTGCCTGGAGCAAGACAGGGAGTTGCATATACTTTCTTCTTTCTGCTGGATCATACCCGGAAATTTCATCACTATTTGTTGCCATGCCCAATATTTGCATAAATGCTCTGTTTCTTACTCGAACATTATCTTATTGGTGGTTTAAATCTCTTAAGATCTGTGAAATTAGCAAGATTTTCAAGATATATCATATTGCTCTTGCGTCTCTGTTTTCTGTCACTTTCATCGATGGCGATAATGAGGATGTTTCTATTGTTATTTTTGGGTGATTTGTTACCTAAAAACAAAAAATTTTTGCCCCATTGTTAGTAATACCATCTCTGGGCTTGATTTTATCTGTGATATTCCTCCGTCATCTTCTCCGGTGAAATCTGCGGAGGAGCCCCGGTGTCCCTTCCCCTGCACACGGCGGGGGTGCTTCGTCGATGGCGATTATGAGGATGATTTTACTGAATATTTGGGGGATTTGTTGCCTATGAACATAAATTTTTGCCCCTTAATTAGTAATACCATTTCTGGGCTTGACTCTATCTGTGATATTCCTCCGTCATCTTCTCCAGTGAAATTTGAGGAGGAGCTCCGGCGTCTCTCCCCCTGCAAACTGCGGGGGTGCTTTTTCCCAGGCTCTGTCTCAGAGCCGTACTACATTAAAACTCCACTACCTTCGGGTTGGAATTACACTTCCTATAATACACCTGTTCTTTCTACTACCGTGCTAGATAATCTTAATTACGTCGGCTTTGATTGCGTAAATCCCGCGAAGTTAATCCCTTACGATTCGGATATTAGTTCTAATCTATCCTGTGATCTGGACCCTACGATAGGTTTAGCTGATAATCTGCAGGCGACAAATGACCCTGCACCATATCTTGCGTCAGTGGACAAAATGGCTCTGACAGTGGTTACTTTAACAGTAACCCCATTAATGCTGGGAACTTTTTCTCTTCCCGCGTGGTGGAAATTCCAATCAACGGGTATTCATCTGACAAAAACATTAATGCCAGACGCTCCCCTCCCTGCACGTCCATTCTGTCACCCCTTCCTTCCATCTGTGGAAAATGATACGCCTGCGCAGGGTCGAGATTTGCGGTACCACAATCCCGGGAAAAATATTTTTCCCTCCCCCCCACATTTGATTCTTCCATTCCTTCTGAGAAAAATAGTAGTCTCTCTGTTGAAGATACTAGGGACGACTGGAAGGCCGTTTCTAGAAGAAAACCCATTCCCCCTGGTAAGTTTCTGTAAGAAAAGCAACAGATGCTTTAAGTGCGGACTGAAAGGTCATTCGAAGGCATCTTGTAAGTATACTGGTACTTGCTTTAGATGCAGATCCTCCTCTCATGCGGTAGCCATTTGTAAATGTTTTCAAGAAGCTTCCTCAGCTCCTGAAGACATGTCTGCTCATGGTCTTTCTCCGTAGAACCCTTCTATCCTCCCTCTTACTGAGTCGGTGTGCAACCAATATCAGCTACTATCTCGCAGTGCCACAATCACGGCACACGTTCCCACTCTCTCGAAGGAAATCCTAGAAAACCATGTCCGAACTTATTGGACAAAAGGTGCTGAAATTGAAGTTCAGGACTCATCTCCGGGTAAATTCCTTCTGATTTTCCCCACTGTTAAAGCAAGAACTGATTCTCTTAAGATGCATGGACATTTGCTGCAACGTATTTCTGCATCTTTTATCCCCTGGACTCCA
Source organism: Posidonia australis (assembly GCA_024699735.1). NCBI lineage: Eukaryota > Viridiplantae > Streptophyta > Magnoliopsida > Alismatales > Posidoniaceae > Posidonia > Posidonia australis. The sequence continues at coordinate 15,556 of JAMKQA010019028.1, forward strand.
AACTCTAATGCGGTTAATATTTTAAAAGAAGAGGGGATTTGGATTAGATTGGAAGGCATTCCACATCATCTGTGGAATATTGACATGTTTCGTTATATGGTGTCAGAATTCGCTGAGCTTGTGGAGG
>JAMKQA010019029.1:0-22376 GCA_024699735.1 Posidonia australis
GCACTTGGATCTTTTGCTCTTGCTTGCCTTGAAAGGATGTTGGAGCACTTGGAGCTTAAAGCAAAGCTTGGATCGAAATATTACAACTCACTTTGATCACTCAATAGAATATAACAATATGAAGGAATGGGTGAGTTTAGAGCTACATATGGACATCTATTTATAATGATACAAGTTTTCCTAATTGATTCTAACGACTAGAAAATCTGCAGTTTACTGACACCAGATTCGGTATGCTGAAATGGATCGGTCGACCGAAATCTACAACGGTCGGGACAAAACGGAATGCCGAAAATATTTCGGTTTGCCGAAATATCATTTTGCTCCTTTGGTCCTTGATTTTCGGTGTGCCGCTTGATCTGCCATTTTCTCCTGAAACGGTATACCGAAAATAATCGGTCGACCGTTTTTCTTGTAGTTTTGACATCTTTTGAATTTCGGTGCTCCGATATTCCCTGATTCGGTATGCCGATTTGCATATGAGCTAAAAACATCTTCTATCTTTGCACATCAGTCCATTCACATTAAGATTATAAATAACTGAATATTATTCCTTTGTAAATGATTTGTATATTCAAAACCAGAGTATTTCATGTTTTCTTAAGTGATTAATTATAATTAATCACATGTCATTTGTTATCATCAAAATATACTTAACGATTTTTTTCAACAAAAACTAGAGAGGGAGTTGAAAGGAAATAATGGAGAAAAGAGGTGGGAACAAAGCTAACGGAGGAAAGGATGATTTCGGTGCTATTTTCTGCCGCTGGTGGAGGTGGCAACCGTTTCAGCATACCGTCGATGTTGCCGCAACAACACCTACAACTAGCAGACCGCCGTCGCCGCCGCCGCAACAACACGTGGAACCAGTAGACCGTCGCCCCCCTCTGCCCTTGTCGAAATAACCACTATTCCTGGTCTCCCCTCCCCATCCTCTCTAGGTCCCGCTGCCTCAACCTCAGCCCCAATCCTAATCCATGCCCTCTAGATCTATAGTGGTCGCCTCCTCGTGCGAGCAGGAGCACGCGGCGTCACATGAGAGTAGTAGGGTTGAGTCGTCACGGAAGGAGCAAGTTCTAGCACTCGATCCGAAGGAAGTTGATGCGGTCCTGGTGGATGCTGCTCCTCTTCACCCCCACGGTCGACTTCCTCCTCCCAGAGTTGTCCAAGATGCTATGGATGGTGGTGGAGTCGTTCGAGGAGTCCCAAGACGTCAGCTTTGCTCCTAAAGTCTCCGGCTTTGCAATCTCTAATTATTTGTTTTGTGCATTGCTTCATGTGTTTTTGTTTGTACACAAAACCGTAATACTATTTCATGATATTTGATACTTTTTCATAAATAGTAATACTAAATTAAGATTTGTATTTGCATTAATTAGTTTCATATTACTAAATTACATAATACTTAAATGTGAATAGTATCACTAAACGATTTCGTAAATAATATTACTGTTTTGAGAAACAGTATTTCCAACAACATATTGCTCTTATGCACCATCGCAGACCAGATGTTAAATTTTTCAGTAGGGTTGATAAAAAACACAACTGGTCTGTCCATGAACACCCATTTAATTTGTAAAAAATGTAAATAAAATGCGTTAATTGAGGAATCCCTAAATCTATGATAATAAATTGTTTAATACTATGAAACAATATTACTGTTTAATACTAGGAATCACAAATCTGACACAAAAACAGTATTACTGTTTTGGAAAGCAATATTTCCAACGAGATATTTCTCTTAAACACTATTGTTAACCAGATGTTTAATTTTCTGGTGGACTCCACAAAAAATACAACTATCCATAAACATCCATCTAATCTACAAACAATTGTAAATAAAGTACGTTAGTTGAGGAATCATTAAATCAATGACAATAAAACTACATGTGTAATATAAAGAAACTATTCACCATAACTACTAATCACAATAACTACTACCCATAAAAAAGGAAACTACCTAAATAAAAATGGAAACTCAAGTCAACAAACGTGACATACAAAATTCAATAATAACTTACCTTATTTATTTAAGGCAAACTCAATACATGAAAGATACAATGTGACATACCTTATTTGGCGTCAATAAAAACAAATTTGAAAAAATAGGAAACATTCAAATCAGAAATCCATCTCATCTAATCTCAAAATAAAAACTACCAAATTCAAATCAAAATATCTGATTATTTTTAAAAAACAAAACAAAACCAAACCAAAACCACTCAAACCATAATGGTGGTTTTCTTAAGTAACCACTGGATTGCAAACTAACCATCATCAAGCAACTTCCCTCAAATTTGTTAGTTTAAGGGAGGATGCAACTGATTTCTTGTCTATATATATACACACACACACACATCTATAAATACACACACACACACACATCTATCTATCTATCTATATATATATATATATTCTTGAAACAATTAGGAACCAGATGAGTCATGGAATTATTTTATTTATTCCAAAACCAAAACCTAATGGGTTATGGAACAAGATGACTGAGCTCGGAACCACGTATTCAATCAGTTTCAACAATGCATGCAAACACAAACCTAATGCTACGAGATGCGCCAAGGCTAATTCCTGTCAAATAATGTAAAACTATCCTATAGGTAAGTAGGTGTATACTGTTCTTCTACTCATTAATTTGGTCCCTTTTATGAAAGCAGGATGCATGGATTGTTGCATAGAATCTTTAAGACGATATATGCACTACCAAACAACCATTAGCAAATGAAACACATCACAGAGATCATCATGTACGTCCTCCATCTAATTAGACAAACCGCCATCGTCTCCACAAGTGTGGCATTATTTGCTTACTGGAAACCCACTGGAGGCTTCCTTTGAGTGGTGGAGAATGAGGCTCCTCTTTCTTTCTTTCTTTCTTTCTTTCCTTGCAACCTTTTCTTTCTTTTCCTCCAACATGCATGTTACACATACTATGCCTTTCTGTCTTAATTTTCCATCTTCCTTTAATTGTTGCCTTTGTATTCACTTTGGACGCAAGAAAAGCAGAAGGTTGGCGGTCTAATAATCTAGAAAATGGTACGATATGGAAGTCTCATTTAAACGTTGCCCCTACACTCAACTGCTCAGCATAACAAAGTGTCCTGAAACTTTTAGGAAACTAGTCGGATGATTCCTTCTGTGGGCGGCGCTTCTCCGGTCACAACCAAAAATTTAAAGCAAGCAAACATCTCAAAAGGAAGAGAAAGGCTCGTGGGAATGATGATGATGCATTCTCATATTTTCCTTTTAGGAAATAATATAATAACTGATTCGTAGTTGTTCTAAAAGAACATTGTTTGGAATCTGGAATGCCATGTAAAACAAAAACACAGAGACACACTGCAAAAGAAAAAGATAGACGAAGACACACGACAGACATAAAAATTTTCCTAGTTTAGTAATGCTTACGGTCCTAAAACGAATAGTTGCAAATCAAAGGGGACGATGGAAGAACCATTCTAAATTCAAAGGATGTTAATTAATGAGATGATAGAAACCCTAAAACACACGTCTTCATATATACATGCAAATAAATAAAAAAATTCAAAATATAGCATATATGACCACCACCATACGTCTATTTATCTCAATATGGTCGGACCATCTCTTTGGTTAACCCGACCATAAACATCAGGGTATATCAATTGAGATAATTATGGCTTGTCAATATACCTATATAATATGAGAGTGTTTGAAATATTACAAATAAAATATGCAAAAAGGCAACAATCGGTACATGTGATTAAGATATCGGCAAAGTTCACATACAAAGATCAAGAATAATTCATATGAACAAAAAAATACAAGGAACGAAGTAGAGTAAAAGTTAGTTTCTTTTCTGATCGATCCGTCATTGATAGGACTTGTCTTAGAGAAAATAACGAATACAACGTAGAATAACACTCCAATCGCTTGAGATCGGAGCAACCAGAAACATAGAATACCAAAACGAAATTAAGAGATGAGGAATAAAAAAAAATAAGTACATTCTAATCATCACTAGCTTTTCATTATTTAAAGTGGAAAAATCATATACAATTACATGGAGAGGAGAGGGGAACCATCCATTGACCTAGTATTTAAGACTCAAATTAATTAAATTTACATTTAACTAATTAATAATTGGTTAGTGTAACTTTGTGACAAAATAGTTTTATTTCATTACTCGTCAATTATTTTTTAGTTAATTTTCTTTTATGGTTAAGTTCCACGAAGTTTTTGTATTTCAATTGATTAATTTTATACCATTATATGTCAATCCACTTTCATCTTCTATATGTTTTTCTTTCAAGAAAATTGAAGTCTTATATATTCGTAATATTTATAAAGATTATTAAAAACAAAAGTGTGTAGATATCTAATGTACGTGATAGTCATTCATAAATTACTAGAATATTTGTCAACTCTCACGATTGTTCGTGAATGAACAAAACATCGATTGTAAGCATATTCTACTCAAGTCGTGGAGATGATATGTTGTAGTTGAGTAACTTGTAATTATTATTATTTTTGGTTATGATAATGATATTATATTAGTTTCTTGGTTATGAATCCACCACCAAGAATAAAAACGAAGTTCCAAGTATTACAATATCCTAACATCCAAACACCAAAAGTAACTCGGCCACTTCGATGGATAGTAGGTCGGAAGCATTCAAGAAATAAGAAAATTAAAACTCTAGCTTAAAAAAGACCATAGGATGTGATTAAGAAGAAATTAATCATGTTGAGGGTCTTCATTGGAGTTATGAGCTAAAGGCGGAGCCTCAACAGGGACATTTGCAGAGACAATAGGGAGCACTAGATTTGTATTTGCAGATGCTCCCATTAGGGTGATCCATGCTCCAAGAGTTTTACATGTCCATGTCAAATTGAAGTAAAGCATCTCTTTCAAAACCTGTATCCAAATTTACTGTCTATGCATACATAAGGGAGATAATTTGGAGTATAATATACCTACATGAGTTAACTATATTATGAAAAGTTCTACTATTTCGTTCCTTCCCGATATTCCATATCACAGCCAAAATTAGGACATTCCATCCAGAGTTAGATAAAGTAAAAGGACATTGAGGCTTATATCTGAAGAGATCATCAATATAGTAAAACACTGGATACATAGGACATTTAATAAAAAAAATTCAAACTGTAGATGCAAAAGGACAATGTATGAACAAATGAGAGACAGTTTTGCGGTAGCTATTACACAAAATGCATAAATCCTGGCCAATCCAACCTTTTTTTCTCAGGTTTTCTTTCAGTAGAATCTTGTTTGATACTATTAACCAGGTAAAGAGTTTTGCTACCTTTGTCACAAAAAGGTAGCAAAAATTTTAAATGGCACCCAAGCCTTCCATATCAACTTATATAAATGAAATCTCATTCCATCATCATTAATAATATTATAACATGAGTTAACAGAGAACATGGAATTGTCCTTTAGGTACCAATTTATTTTATCTTTTTCCAAGTGAAGTTGAACCCCAGATAACAGGTCAACAAATTGGTCTACTTGGGACTGAATGACTTGCAGATTAACAGGATGCTCAGGACTACAATTAGCTTCAAATAAATCTTGGAAATCACCCCTAAATAACTATAACACCTTCTTAACAGATGCTTTTTTGTGTTTAGCAATTTTATACAACTCAGGGAATTTGAGTTTTAAAGGAGTGTCATTTATCCATTTGTTTTCCTAAAAGATTGTATCCTCAACATTTCCTACTTCAAATAAGGTAAAACAATTAAAAATGTTGAAGCAAGTCTTTAATTCTTGCCAAATAGGAGAGCATTTTCTTTCTGATATATTTAGAATGGTCCCTGGCCCAAATCTAGGGTAGTATCTGCCTTTTAGAAGGGTAGGCCATTTTAGATTAGGAGCATATGTCCACAATTTCTATAGAAGCTTACATTTAAGGGCTACACTGAAATTCCTAAGATTAATAATGCCCCAACCCTTGTGTTCCTTAGACCTACATAAGATTGCTCATTTCACTAAATGGTATCCCTTATTGTTATGTGAAGCAGATGTCCAAAGAAACCTACTTCTAAGTCGGTTAACTTCTTATTCAACCCTTAAGGGAAAGTGCAATATAGAAAGGTAGTAGGTTGGGATTGCAGATAGAACAGTGTTCACTAGGGTTAATCTTTCCCCCAACGAAAGGAATTTTGCCTTCCAAGATGATAGCTTATTTGAGATCTTCTTGATAACTGGCGTCCGGTCCTTATATGTTACCTTTCTATGGTATAGAGGAAGACCAAGGTAGGTAATAAGCAAATCTCTAGCTTGACATCCTAGGATATTACAACCTTCATGCAGTAGTGACCCATAGACGCCAACACAAGTCAAGGAGGACTTCTGGAAATTAATCTTAAGTTCAGAACAAGTCTGGAAACAACAAAGAATTCTTTTAATGTTTACCAAGTTGTTTTTTTTCTAAGGAGAGAAAGAGGATGGTATTATCAGCATATTGTATATTAATCACATTTAGACCCCTATTAGGGAGTTGGATCCCAAAGATAAGCTTTTTGTTTGCTGCCAGAGACAGCATCCTATTCAGAATATGGGAGACAACAATAAATAAAAGGGGAGACAGAGGATCACCTTGTCTAAGCTCATTGAATGCACCAAAGTATCCTTTAAGGAATCCATTTGCTAAGATGGAGAACCTAGCTGTTGAGATGCACGTAGAGATCCAAGAAAGCCATTTGTCACCACAACCAAGTCCCATAAGTGAACTCAGTAAAAACTCCAAGAAAGCCAATTGTCACCACAACCAAGTCCCTTAAGTGAACTCAGTAAAAACTCCCAATTCACATTATCAAATGTTTTCTCAAAGTTCAATTTCAGAATAAATCTAGGGACATTGGAGTAACTTGTAATTATCAATTGTGGTGTACATACTATATTTAAGATCATGCACCCAACCAAATATGACAAAAAGAACATCGATCCTTTGAATGGTGCTTTTAGTCAGAGGTTAGATCTTCACAATTTGAAGATTTTGCTCCTCTTATATACTACTAGTCGCTAACGCCACAAGAATTACATGACATAGAGTTGAATAAGCTACAATGATTTGATTCTTTGATTTTTAACATATATGTGTCTCAAACCATAACATACTTATTAAATATTTGGATCATTGAAATAATTATAAAGAGTCTCACCATGTGTAAATAGCTACCTTGACAGACTTTTTAATAGAAGTTTTTCTGCTTCTATAGATAGCTTTTCTTACGTACAACAGAAACTTAAAGACACTTCATAGTTACTTAACTGATATTACTTTATTTAGATTGTATTTCATGTTTCACATATAATTTTGATTAGAAAGTGAGTAAGCTTACAGAACACGTCGTCCCTCAACATCACTTGTAAAGCTTGTGGCATAACTTCCTGGTATGTGAAACCTTGATCAATTTGATTTGCATGAAGGTAATTTGGAATCCCTGGAATCAATTTCAAAACGTAATTATTTCGAGAATTTCATCACCACGTGATGCATGGTTCTTGAACTAATTTATTATTATGCTTTTGTTATTTTTTTGCGCCAAAAAAAAACAAACGCAAATGGGGTGTAAAAGCTTGACCTTCTTAAATATTACTCAAAAAGCAAAAATAGTTTTCTTTCGCAAGATCGACGTCAACTTCCCACGATGTTGTCCTTTTAGATGAAAAGAGATGTCAGAGACACATAGTAAAATCTATGTTGAAAATTTGGGTACAAAAATCATTAAAACTTTCTATAATAAAATCTTTTTTTTAAGATCGTGTCACAAAATATAATATATATGGAAGCATATCGAATCCTTGTTGAAAATTAGATAAATCGCTCTTGATCATGTGGACAGAAGTCAACCTTTCAAACCACCACACGTTTCTTTCTTCTTTGTCTTTCTCAAAATGAGGTGAAAGATAGGAGAAGTAAAAGTGTAAGATTTGAGCACCATAACCCTTTATTTATAGAATTTTATAATTTTACATATTTTCAAGTCAGCCTATCAACAAATAAAAATATACCTGTAGACACCCTGATTTTGAGGTGACTCATAGATAAGCTTTTCAGATGTTGCTTTGGATGTGGCAAACCTAATCCCATTAGCCAGACCAACCCTAAGCTTGCAACAGGCCTGTAGCCCAATTAGAAATCCAGACAGGTAGGGGAGAGCACCAAGGTGGAGCACCAAGCAGGAGCACTGAAGTGGCGCACCTAGATGGAGCACTAGGCTGGCGCACCTATTTGGGGCATCTACCTAGCGCACAAAGCTGGCACGCAGCCACTTCTCAGACTACTGGCTTTCCACCTCCCATGGCTGTTACCTCCACCAACGAATATACCATGGAATCTTCCCAGGCTCTTCGTTTACGAGGCTCCTTGTATTCTCTAGGAGTTACCCTTGAGAAATCCTATATAAGGACCCCTATAGGCAACCATTAGAAGGGGTTAAAAAACCTTGATTCAGCAATCCTGATCTAAGAGAGCATCTTGAGCAAGCCATATACTCTTTCCAGCAACCTATTCTCGTTTTCTGGAGTATTCCCTTGCATTCCAAAGCATCTTCAACTCTTCCAAAGCATCTTCAACTCTTCATATTATCTTGGGTTCTCTAAGAAGAAACACCTTGGATAAGGTAGGTTCCACTCTTCATGTTTTCATTTTCAAATCTTAGTTCTTGCATTGGATAAAGCATGCCTTAGACTTCATATAATTTGATTTCTTACTATTTATATGAGAGTCCTATGATAAGATTGTTTGTTTTCTATGTGAGATACTTTGCATGTAAACCTTTAAGATAAAAATCTGCACCTTGTTATTCCTATGAGTTGTTTTCCTTTCCTATTTCTTTACACAGGGAACCATGATTCATGCATGTATATATTAGGAATTGTGCAGTAGATATGTTCATCATGTATCCATCATATGCATATAATGGCCAAGCTCATGCACACATTTCTTATGCTTTAGAATCTCATGCAAGAATCTTCAACCATGAACCCATGATTTGCCATGATTAAAAACTAATGATAAAAGACATTCACTTGTTAGCATTTCATCATGTTTTCTTTAATCTCTTGCCATTTGTATAAACAAATCTGGGTTAAAAGAAATCGCCTCTCTGAATCTGAACCAGAATTCTGAATCAGGCTGCAGTCTGATTCAGATTTTCTGGGGAGCACCATTCTGGAGCACCTATATGGCGCACCAGAGCGGCGCACCATTCTGGTGCACCAGACTGGTCAGAGAGCAAATCACCCACTTTGGCATCCTCATCTGCATGTTTTCCCCAATGATGTTGAGTCTGATTCTTTTGGCAATGATTCTCTGATATTTTATGATTTTGCATGCATGATTTCAGCCTCAAATGATGTTGTTTCATCAGTTGTTTTACTCTTTGATTTTTCAGTCCATGGTTCAACATCTAGTAGGCTAATTGCACTTTGCTCCTCAATGGAGATTCTATGCATCAGCCCATGATCCTGTGACATGGCTGAACCTTCTTTTCATTCAGCATGAGTAGGATGTGACCTTGTGTGAGACTGCTAGCCCTTGAGCACAGGATCCATGAGCTTCTCATACTTGCATGTTTTCCATTTTTTTTTTCAAGAACTTTGCATTGCATAACTTTCTGAGCGCATTTATACATGATTTTGTACTGCATAGATTTTTGTTTTTCCCTCAGCACATCTTTCAGGCCCACAAAGGAGCACATAGATGGCACACCAGACTGGAGCACCAGTCTGGCGCACCTAACAGGCGCATCAGCCTGTTTTCAGTAGCACACAACAGATTTTCGCATGGTTTTAGCATGATTTCCAGCTTCGACTTGCTTTCAGTTTTCATTGCCTTTCTTCCTTGGTATATTCAGGGAGACCCCTTTTTGTTTTAACCATTTCTATGCATGATTAGATCATACTTTGCATGTAGTAAAGCAAGGATGAAAAATCGCTCAAAATACTTAGATCTTTGATCTTATCTATGCAATATTTTTGCATCAATGTTTGACCCTATATATGAGCAATACTTCTGAGCATTAGGACACACCCCTGCACATCCAGCACCCTTATTTAGCATAGGACACCACTCATTTAGCATGACATGGCATATCGCCCTTAGGTGTACAGTAAAGGCTGACAAGCCAACATTTCATAAGCAAATGAGAAACCTATAAAAGATCGATTATTCGGGCGCACGAGGGTGCTTAATACCTTCCCCGTGCGTAACAGGGATCCTTACCCATTTTCTGGTTTATGACCTGCTTTTCATTGGCTGATTTGAATGATTCTTTTATGGTTTTCCTCGTCTTCCATTTTAATAGACTAGGTGGCGCCTGCATTTGCATTTTTATTTTATTTTTGTCGTGACTTTGCCGATCCTCGCGCATTTAGCCTTAGTGTCAAGCCCGAGGCTGTCGCCGGCATGGTTACAATACCTAAATAGTCTCTTCACATTAAATCCACACTACTTAAGATGTAACATCTGTGCCTGGTTTTCCATTTAATATAAACCATGGAATTTCCTGTAATTATTTGTGTATGGTTTATTAATGGTTAATCCAGGTTGTGTTTGTTGGCTGTGATCTCTCCCTATGCTTTGTGCCCCTAGTTTCTCTCTTGTGGTGTGACTTCTTTGGTTTGTGGCTTTGTTCTGCAACTGGGACCCATGTTTGGGGTGAAACCCACTTGGACTTGAGCTTGGACCCGGTCAAGAGCCCATGACTTCTCTTCCTTATCTTCTCCGCGCCCGTGACTCGTTCCCCTTACTTGCGAGGCCTAGCAAGGAGGGCTGCCCGTTCCATCCCTTCGACGGTAGGGTGGCTGGCAGTGGATCGATGAAATCCAAGGGATGGCCGGTAGTGGTGGTTTTAAATGGAGGTGCGTAGCGTGGGGATGGAGCAGAGAACCAGAGAGAGGGCGAGAGGAAGCGTGGAGGCTGAGGAGAGGTTGCACGTCAGAGGAGATCGCACGAGTGCGGGGGGGAGGTTGGTGTCGTGCACCGCCAGAGCTTGAGGGCATGTGGGGCTCGTCGAAGCTAGGTATGCGTTTCCCCCTTCGTCACCCTTCTCCGGTTGGAATGTGTTAGGGTTAAGGGATAAATTAATGGATAATGTCGTTAAAAATCATGCAAAAATGGGAAATAGGTTGTAATGTGATGAATGAAGTATTTATGTTGATATCATGCTGATCCATGGATATTTTGTGGGATTTTTGTGGAAATTCTCGATGCATGCTACAGAGACTTCATATGAGTCCTATGCCTTTGTGATTTTCTATAGAACAGCATGCTTAATGGTTTTATGATTGGTTTGAGGGGTTTGGAAGTAGACTTGGAGGTCTACACCCCATGTTTTACTTGTGATTTTTGTGGTGTTTTAGAAGGGTCCGCTCTTTACTCCCATCTTGGGGAGAAGAGTCGGCGGTGGCCAAGGAGGCTTTCTGCATTCGCAGAAAACAGTATACCGAAATGCTCCTAGGTGGTTCCTTGGACCACTGATTCAGATGACCGGGGGAGATTCAATCGACCGAATCAAGGGGTTTTGGACGACCAGACAGTTTCAGTCGACCATTTAGCAGGGGACTGATAAATCTGATAGGGGATTCAGAATACCGAAGTAGTTCGGTCGACGGAATCAGAGATTTTCGATCGACCGGGACCCAATTCGGTATGCCGAATCAGGGCCCAAGCCAATATTGAAAATGCTTAGAAAAATGTTGATAAATATGAATAAATACATGATAAATGAATGAAACGCGTGAAAATGATTTATCAGATAATGCATGTGAACATGATGCTTTAATGATGTTTTTCATGAATTATGAGGCATGGTTTATGTGGATAATGTAGACCCATGTGAGGGGTGATTGCATGGTATAATGACCATGGATGAAAGTTGGGTTTGAAAACCGTAAATGATAATGTGACACATAATGCATGTGTTTTACAAAGAGTTTTATGAATGAAAATGGTTTTGACAAATGTTTTTGAAAAGAGAAATTGCATATGGTTTTAAAGAGATTTATGAGATTTGTAAGAACCACAGTGAGACCAGGGCTTGCCGATGAGGTAGTGAGACCTCTAGATATGTCGGAGACGTGTCCTTGGTTGTGGTTGCCGAGTTTGCGGTCCGGAGTAGGAGCCTCGAGACTGTGGTGGTACTATAGGACCCGGGGTACAGTAGACCCTGACTACCCTCAATGCCGGTTGTGGACGGGTCTAGGGTTAGAGTCCCCAAGTGCTCGAGCACCAAGGCATCCCGACGACGCACTCCGTGCTCGTACCAGTGAGGGTACATTTTGAGGCTACGGCCGGGGCAGTTGAACTCCAACGCCGGGTGGTTCACCGCGGCACTGTAGTGTGGGTGTGGTGACATGGAATCCTCACCAGCTGCTTGTGGTCAGGTCGATCGCCTGTGGCTAGGGTGATGTGACCAGTTTTGGAAATGGAAAATGGTGGATTTATGTGTTGGACTAGTTCCTAGCCCTGATTTGTGATAAATTGTGTTAATGATTTTAAATGATGCTTTGGGCTAAGAAACTAGATGAAATGATTTGCTTCTCCTATATTGTATAAAAGGATTTAACAATGAGCATGAGGTTTTGAAAGAAAGGAAAAGAAAGTTTGAAATGACATTGTTTTCAAAGTCTTTCTAATCGAATGTGTTGGTTTTTGAAAATGATGGTTTTCTGGAGTTTCCTGGAAATTTTTTTCACAGGTTTCTATCGCTTTTTTGAGGCACGTACTAGGTGACATTCCTGTCACTCACGCATGTTTTACTTATCCCTTTTTTTTTCAGGTGCTTAGGAGTAGGAGCAGTCTAGTCTAGTGCATCTCTTTCAAGCCGCTTTTGTCGCACACAAGTCTGGGTGTTTAGCTTCATTTATTTAATTCTGTTATTTAGATTCTTTGGCTGTTTTTGGGTGGTTCTTGTACTATTGTGTAGCACTAGAGTGTTACAGAGTGGTATCAGAGCTTAGGTTTACTAAGTGCACCAGCTTAGGGTGTCCGGCATTGTGGCTTTAGTTGGACTGCTCGATCTGTAGGGGATCATAGCACCTGATTTGTTTGTTTGCTTGCTTATTTGTTTGGTTCTAGTGGCAGCAAGATGCCGCTTAGAGGTAGGACTCTTGTAGAAGTTCTAGCGAGGAGCAGGACAGTGGTTGGGGAGGTCTTCGACAGGAGCTGAGCCATATGATGCTGGGTTTTGCTCAGACTTTCGGTAGGACCAACACAGACGGGACCAAGGCAGACCCCTGGCTTAAGCAGTTCCGCCGATTAAGCCCACCGACTTTTGATGGTAAGGGCAAGCCAGGGGAATGTGAGGCCTAGCTGCTTGAGGTTGAGACGGTCTTGGAGGGCTTGGAGTGCCCAACTAAGAAGTGGGTTCGTTTGGCTACCTTTCAGTGTAAGGGAGATGTTGACTAGTGGTGGAGAGCCACCCACCGTATGAAGTTCCCTAATGTTGATCTACCAATGATATCATGGGAGGAGTTCCGAGAAGCCTTCTATGATAAGTACTTTCCAGTGTATGAGCGGGATCGGCTAGACAGGGAGTTTAGAAATCTGAAGCAAGGTAGCATGACCGTAGCCGAATATGAGGCAGCCTTTACCAGACTGGAGCAGTTCTCATAGACATTTGATACTGAGCAGCGCAAAGCCAAGAGATTTGTAGAGGGACTAACTCTAGCACTCAGATCGAGGGTCTTAGGCTATGAGTACCCCACTTTGACTAGAGCAGTGGAGTTGACGGCCCGCTATGAGTACCCCACTTTGACTAGAGCAGTGGAGTTGACGGACCGCAAGTTGTTCCTAAAAGATTACCCCAAGGGCAAGGGGAAGGCATTTGCTCCACGATCTTTCACCTCTGGGAGGCAGAGCTCATGTAGTTCTGGGAGCTCTGGGAAGAAAATGAAAGAGCGCACCGAGTCTATTGTTAGGGGAGGAGCTGGATACAGTCAGGCTGGTTCGAGTAGTGGCCCAGAAAGGAAGAAAACCTGTTATATCTGTGGGCGCCCAGGACATGTGGCAGTGCAATGCTATCATCAACAGCGGAACCCCGAGAAGATGGTCTGCTACAACTGTGAAAAGCCTGGGCACATTCAGTGAAATTGTCCTGATCCTGCAAATCCAACTGGGGACACGCCCCGTCAGCTAACTAAAGGGTGAGTATTTCCATATCTACTCCTGATGCCAGTCCATCAGGGGATGTAGTGGAGGGTAAGGAATAGAAGTATGTTTGAGTTGTAACCTTTCCCTTTATGTACTATTGTATCTAGTACTCATCCTATGTGTTTGATGTTGTTGTTTCTGCTGTTGTAATGTGTTGTTGTTGATGGATATTATGTGCTATCTAGGTTCCTTTCTTGTGGCTGACCTCATGGCTAGAGTCCTGCTTGACTCGGGGAGTTCCTTTTCTTTTATCTCTAAGTCCTTCGCTGCAGAGGTTGGGGACTGACCAACCATATTGGCCTTCCATCTGGATGTGGTGACCCCTTTTGGGGGAGCACAGCTTGGCATGGAAATATTTGTGGTCAGTCAGCGTGAAGTTAGGGGACCGAGATTTTAGAGCCAGTGTGATTGTGATGGACATGCAGGAGTATGACATCATCTTAGGGATGGACTGGTTGGCACAGCATTCAGCTATTATTGACTGTGCCAAGAGGAGAGTCCTGGTCAAGTGTCTAGACCAGGAATGGTGTGCGGTGCAAGGAACCAGGCTGGGAGAGCAGAAGAAGATAATTTCTGCAATGAAAGCTTACCGCCATTTATCTAAGGGATGTGTGGGATATCTGGCGAGTGTGATAGTGTCTTCTTCTCCAGTTCTGAGGGTGCAGGATATACCCGTGGTTCAGGAGTATCTTGATGTTTTTCCTGAGGACTTGCCTGGGATGCCGTTGCACAGGGAAGTTGAGTTCCAGATAGACCTGGTGCTAGGATCTAGCTCCATCTCTAAGGCTCCTTACCGAATGACACCAGTAGAGTTGAGGGAGCTTAAGAATCAGCTTCAGGAGTTGCTGGATAGAGGATTTATCAGACCGAGTGTGTCACCTTGGGGTGCACCGGTGCTGTTTGTAAAGAAGAAAGATGGTTCACTCCGCCTCTGTATCGATTACTGGATATTGAACCAGGTCACAGTCAAGAATAAGTATCCTCTACCCAGGATTGATGATTTGTTTGATCAGCTTTAGGGGGCTTCAGTCTTCTCAAAGATTGATTTGAGATCAGGATATCACCAGCTACGGATCCGGGGAACGAATGTGCAAAAGACAGCTTTTCGAACCCGATATGGCCACTATGAGTTTTTGGTTATGTCGTTTGGATTGACGAATGCACCAGCTGCCTTCATGTATCTGATGAATAGGGTATTTAGACCCTACCTGGACCAATTTGTTGTGGTATTTGTTGATGTCGTGTTGGTATATTCCCCTGATGTGCATACTCACTAGACACACTTGAGAATGGTGTTAGAGACTTTGAGGCAACACCAGCTGTATGCGAAGTTTTCGAAGTGTGAGTTTTGGCTGAAAGAGGTCACGTTCTTTGGTCATATCATTTCAGGCAAGGGAATTAAAGTGGACCCAGCCAAGGTTGAGGCAGTTAGTAGTTGGGCCAAACCCAAGACCGTGACTCAAGTCAGAAGCTTCTTGGGCTTGGCCGGATATTACAGGAGGTTCATATAGGATTTCTCTAAGATTGCAGCACCTTTGACCAAATTGACATAGAAGGAGGTTCCTTTCATTTGGGACTGGCAGTGCGAGGAGGGCTTCAATGAGTTGAAGGCTCGATTGGTCACATCTCCGGTTTTGACTCTACCTTCTAGGAGTGGGGGCTTTGCAGTATATTGTGATGCTTGTGGCACAGGGTTAGGATGTGTATTGATGCAGCATGGAAGAGTTGTGGTGTATGCCTCACGCCAGCTGAAGAACCATGAAAGGAATTATCCCACTCATGACTTGGATATGACTGTAGTAGTGTTTGCTCTGAAGATTTAGAGGCATTACCGGTATGGTGAGAAGTTCGAGGTATTCACAGACCACCAGAGCTTAAAGTATATCTTTACTCAGAAGGATCTGAATCTAAGGCAGAGAAGATGGGTGGAATACCTCAAGGACTATGACATTAGCCTATCCTACCACCCGGGGAAGGCTAATGTGGTTGTTGATGCCTTGAGTAGGCACACTCACTTGATGTCCAGTTTGATGATCAAGGAGTGGCGTATGCTGGAGGTTTTGGTTGGTTGTAGACCGCTGCAATAGTTTCAGGGACCTACTGGAGCTTCGGTGGCAAGCATGTCTATACGCCCAAGGTTATTGGAGGCTCTTGTAGCTGCTCAACGACCGGATCCCTTTGTGTAGGAGACTTGGGCTAAATTGGAGGCAGAAGAGGCGCCTCGTTTCTCTATTGGTGCAGATGGAGGACTCAGATATGATCTGCGCCTGTATGTGCCTCAAGTGGAGGATGTGAAGCATAGGCTACTTGATGAAGCCCATCGGTCCAAGTATTCAATTCATCCTGGGAGCACCAAGATGTACAGGGATTTGAAGAGAAAGTTTTGGTAGCCTAGAATGAAGAGAGAGATAGCTGAGCATGTGATGAAGTGTGCAACCTGCCAAATGGTGAAGATTGAACACCAGAAGCCTGGAGGAATGTTGCAACCTCTGGATATTCCGATGTGGAAATGGGAGCATGTCTCAATGGACTTTGTGACAGGACTGCCTAAGACCAGGAGAAAGAACAACACCATCTAGGTGATCGTGGATCGTTTCACAAAGTCAGCACATTTCTTACCTATGAGGGTGAATCTTCCATTGGCTTAGTTGGCAGAGTTGTATGTGGCTGAGATAGTCCGTCTGCATGGGGTGCCTGTGTCCATTGTGTCTGATAGGGACACCAGGTTCACATCTAGATTCTAGAGAGCATTGCAAGAGGCTTTCGGCACCATTTTGCATTTCAACATGGCCTTCCATCCTCAGACAGATAGATAGATTGAGAGGACTATCCAGACCTTGGAGGACATGTTGAGGGCCTGCACCTTGGATTTTTAGAGGAGTTGGGAAGATCATCTTCCATTGATCAAATTCACCTACAACAACAGCTACCATTCCAGCATAGGTATGGTGCCGTATGAGGCGTTGTATGGCAGACCTTGTAGAACACCTACCTGTTGGGACGAAGTAGGCGAGAGGCAGCTTGTGGGCCCAACGATTGTGCAGCAGTATGTAGAGGAAGTGGACCTGATCGGGAAGAGACTGGCGGCTGCACAGAGCAGGCAGAGGAGTTATGCTGATCGGAGGCGTAGACCTTTGGAGTTTGAGGTTGGAAACTTCGTCTTCCTTAAGGTGTCACCAACGAAAGGCATATTCAAATTTGGGAGGCGGGGAAAGTTGAGTCCTCGCTACATTGGACCCTACAGAATTATCAAGAGGGTTGGAGAAGTTGCCTATCAGTTGGACTTGCCTCCAGAATTCTCGGACGTGCACAGTGTGTTCCACGTCTCGTTGCTGAGGAAGTGTTTGGCCGCTGCATCCCAAGTGATTCCAGTTCAGCCAGATGAGCTGCAGGAAGATTTGACCATGGTGGAGGATGTTGTGCAGATCCTTGATAGAAAGGAACAGATCCTCAGGAACAAGGTTATTCCTCTTGTGCAAGTCCAATGGCAGCACCATGGCGTTGAGGAAGCTACTTGGGAGCGAGAGGCGGACATGTTGTCCCAGTACCCCCATTTGTTTGATCAGTGAATTTCGAGGACGAAATTCTTTTGAGAGGGGTTTGATGTAACATCTGTGCCTGGTTTTCCATTTAATATAAACCATGGAATTTCCTATAATTATTTGTGTATGGTTTATTAATGGTTAATCCATGTTGTGTTTGTTGGCTGTGATCTCTCCCTGTGCTTTGTGCCCCTGGTTTCTCCCTTGTGGTGTGACTTCTTTAGCTTGTGGGTCTGTTCTGCAATTGGGACCCATGTTTGGGGTGAAACCCGCTTGGACTTGATCTTGGACCTGGTCAAGAGCCCGTGACTTCTCTTCCTTATCTTCTCCGCGCCTGTGACCCGTTCCCCCTACTCGCAAGGCCTGGCAAGGAGGGCTGCCCGTCCCGTCCCTTCGATGGTAGGGTGGCTGGCAGTGGATCGACAGAATCCGGGGGATGGCAGGCGGCGGTGGCTTTAAAGGGAAGTGCGTAGCGTGGGGATGGAG
Organism: Posidonia australis; assembly: GCA_024699735.1. Classification (NCBI taxonomy): domain Eukaryota; kingdom Viridiplantae; phylum Streptophyta; class Magnoliopsida; order Alismatales; family Posidoniaceae; genus Posidonia; species Posidonia australis. The sequence continues at coordinate 18,212 of JAMKQA010019029.1, forward strand.
TAGAGAACCAAAGAGAGGGTGAGAGGAAGCGCGGAGGCTGAGGAGAGGTTGTGCGTCGAAGGAGATCGCGCGAGTGCGGGGAGGAGGTTGGTGTCGTGCACCACCAGAGCTTGAGGGCACGCGAGGCTCATCGAAGCCAGGTACGCGTTTCCCCCTTCGTCACCCTTCTTCGGTTGGAATGTGTTAGGGTTAAGGGATAAATTAATGGATAATGTCGTTAAAAATCATGCAAAAATGGGAAATAGGTTGGAATGTGATGAATGAGATATTTATGTTGATATCATGCTGATCCATGGATATTTTTGTGGGATTTTTGTGGAAATTCTCAATGCATGCTACAGAGACTTCATATGAGTCTTATGCCTTTGTGATTTTCTATAGAATAGCATGCTTAATGGTTTTATGATCTGTTTGAGGGGTTTTGAAGTAGACTTGGAGGTCTACACCCCATGTTTTACTTGTGATTTTTGTAGTGTCTTAGAGGGGTCCGCTCCTTACTCCCATCTTGGGGAGAAGAGTCGGCGGTGGCCAGGGAGGCTTTCTACATTCGTAGAAAACGGTATACCAAACTGGGATCGGTATGCCGAAATGCTCCCAGGTGGTTCCCTGGACCACTGATTTGGACGACTGGGGGAGATTCGATAAACCGAATCAGGAGGTTTCGGGCGACCAAACAGTTTAGGTCGACCATTTGGTAGGGGACTGATAAATCTGACAGGGGATTCAGAATACCGAAGTAGTTCGGTCGACCGAATCAGGGATTTTTAGTCGACCAGGACCCAATTCGGTATGCCAAACCAGGGCGCAAGGCAATATTGAAAATGCTTAGAAAAATGTTGATAAATATGAATAAATACAAGATAAATGAATGAAACGCATGAAAATGATTTATCAGATAATGCATGTGAACATGATGCTTTAATGATGTTTTTCATGAATTATGAGGCATGGTTTATGTGGATAATGTAGACCCATGTGAGGGATGATTGCATGGTATAATGACCATGGATGAAAGTTGGGTTTGAAAACCGTAAATGATAATGTGACGCATAATGCGTGTGTTTTACAAAGAGTTTTATGAATGAAAAATGGTTTTAACAAATGCTTTTGAAAAGAGAAATTGCATATGGTTTGAAAGAGATTTATGAGATTTGTAAGAACCATAGTGAGACCAGGGCATGCTGACGAGGTAGTGAGACCTCTAGAGATGTCGGGGACGTGTCCTTGGTTGTGGTTGCCGAGTTTGCGGTCCGAGGTAGGAGCCTTGAGACTGTGATGGTACTGTAAGACCCGAGGTACGGTAGACCCTGACTACCCTCAATGTCGGTGCTGGACGGGTCCGGGGTTAGAGTCCCTAACTGCTCGAGCACTAGGACATCCCGACGATGCACTCCGTGCTCGTACTAGTGAGGGTACATTTTGAGGCTACGACCAGGGCGATTGAACTCCAACGCGGGGTGGTTCACTGCGGCACTGTAGTGTGGGTGTGGTGACATGGAATCCTCACCAGCTGCTTGTGGCCAGGTCGATCGCCTATGGCTTGGGTGATGCAACCAGTTTTGGAAATGGAAAATGGTGGATTTATGTGTTGGACTAGTTCCTAGCCCTGATTTGTGATAAATTGTGTTAATGATTTTAAATGATGCTTTGGGTTAGGAAACTAGATGAAATAATTTGCTTCTCCTGTATTGTATAAAAGGATTTAACAATGAGCATGAGGTTTTGAAAGAAAGGAAAAGAAAGTTTGAAATGACATTGTTTTCAAAGTCTTTCTAATCGAATGTGTTGGTTTTTGGAAATGATGGTTTTCTGGTGTTTCCTGGAAATTGTTTTCATAGGTTTCTATCGCTGTTTTGGGATGCGTACTGGGTGACATTCCTGTCACTCACGCGTGTTTTCCTTGTCCATTTTTGTTTCAAGTGCTCAGGAGTAAGAGCAGTCTAGTCTGGTGCATCTCTTTCGAGCCACTTTTGCTGCATACAGGTCTAGGTGTTTAGCTTCATTTATTTAATTTTGTTATTTAGATTCTTTGGCTATTTTTGGATAGTTCCTATACTATTGTGTAGTACTGGGGTGTTACATAAGATGTCAATAGGCTCAACCCAAAACCCGATAGATTACTTTTAATGAATCTAATCACAAAATAACCTATAATACTTTAATTGGTTTTATATTAGCCCACATTCAATTAGATTTTAACCCAATAATCTTCTACTTAAGCCACTTATAAATTTAACAATTAAAACATTAAAACCTTATGAGCTTAAAATGACTATTTAAAACAAGATATCTTTCATAATCCAATCTATCAATTGTACCAACATAAAATTAAAGAGGTTGTCATTACTATAAGCTTAACTCAACAAACAATGGTCACTAATAGTAATACATTTAATGACATGAATTAAGTGTGGATGTGTAGCATGAAATTTAGGCGGAGTGATCAAAATACATCCATATCCAACCGGTCCAACCTTATACTTTAGTAAGATCAACATAAATATCTAGAATCAAAATGACTATAAATTTTATTTCTATAGAAAACAATGTATTTTAATAAAGCATCCAAATACAAACTCCTACTAAATCAATATATCATCAAATGGTACAATACGCATGTGAACGACATGCTCATGAAAGACCTTGGGTGATATTTCCTTAATAATTGAATTTACAATCATAGACTTTATCCCATTGTGCTTTATAAACAACTGGCCATTCTAGATTCTTTCTTTCACAACAAGGAACTTAATGTCTATATGTACAGACTTTGATGGGCTTCTATTGTTATTGGAACATAGTACCACAGATTTATTGTTACAACATAACTTGAATGGCCTTTTAATTCAACCTACAATCTGTAGATCTGTGACAATATTCCTTAATTGGATGCCTCATAGCATATTATATACTTGGCTGCCATAATAAAAGAAGTTATAAGTGTCTTCTTGATACTTTTCAATGACACAACTCCACCTACTAGTGAGTATACATAGCCTAAAGTTGATCTATGACTATTTTAGTAGTCAACAAAATCGGAGTCAGAATACACAATGATCTCTAGCTAATCTAATTTTCATATTTGTAACATCAAGGCCTGATTGTCCATTTATATAATAAACCATGTATTATCTGTAATATTGTGTTTAATGGTTTATTAATGGATAATCTGTTATTTCTTGGTTGTGTGTGGTTGTGGGTGGGTTTTTTGTGCATCTGGTTGTGATCTGGGACCAATTTGGCGTCTGGTTGGAGGATGCACAGTTGTCTCGGTTTACGTGCCATTCTTTTCTCTTTTCTTTTCTTTTCTTTTCTTCTCCTTCCCGTGAGCCCCATCTTCCGCCACCTTCCCCTGTTTTCTTCATCTTCCTCTTCTTCCTCCCGTGACGCTGCCGACAGAGGCCCGTGCCTCCCCATCTCGTCCGACGGATGGGTGGCCGGCGTCTTGTGGGAAGGGATGGGGATAAGAGGGGGAGGCCATGGTGGAGCGGAGGAGGTGGTGTGCTGCGCAGCGGAGAAGAAGGAAAGAAAAGGGGGCCGAGGCACGCACGACCGTGGGAGGAGCTGGTGAGCCACCAGAGGTTCCGCTGGAGCTCGTGGAGGCTTGCCGGAGTGTGGTAAGGGGGCTTGGGTCAGGTACGCGAGAAGTAGGGTTTAATGCATTAAATGGTGATAAATGCATGTTTAATCGTAGAAAAATATAGAAATTATGAGAATGAGTTGTTTAGCATGTGCATGATGCTATTATGCCAATTTATGGGCTTTTTGTGTAGTTTTCATAGTTGTATGAGAAGCATGCTACAGTGTTTATTTCTGAGCTCTATGTCTTGATGATTTTCGTTAGAGCTGCATGCTTAGTGGATTTATGATTGGTTTGAGGGTTTTGAAGTAGACTTGAGAGTCTACACCCCATGTTTTTATGAGGTTTTATGGATTTTTGTAGAGGGGTCCGATCCTTACTCCCACTTTGGGAAAAAATGGAGGACTTGGCTTGGGGATGTTCTGCAACAGCAGAAAACGGCATACCGTTTTGGAAACGGAATGCTGTTTTGCTCCCAGGTGGTTCCCTGAACCGCTGGTTCGGACGACCGAAATTGTTTCGATCGACCGAATCAGGGGATTTCAGTCGACCGGAGGATTTCGGTCGACCGGAGGATTTCGGTCG